>PVKU01001695.1:0-277637 GCA_004027475.1 Anoura caudifer | reverse complement strand
GCGGACTCTAGGAGGGGCAGGTGGTGGTCTTTGGGGACACGGGGCTGTGACCAGGTCCAGGACACAAGGGGCCAGTCTCAGTGGGGGTGGCCGCCGGTGCTTAGGGGCAGTCTTGAAACCGCGTGAAGTGGAGGGGATGGGCGTGCGAGGGAGTGAACTATGGAAAGGGTCGCCTTTGGGGTCCTGGCCGCGGCGGGTGAGCTGGGACTGGCGTGGACGTCCAGCCTCTCAAGCAGGCAGGGAGCTGAAGACCTGACATCCGGGCAGGGGCTGGGAAAGGCCATCCTCAAGGGGCGCATGTGGAGACCCGACTGCAGCCCCGCCGTGACGTCATGGCCCCGAAGTTCCCCGAGCGGCCTCTGAGGGGCGCTCCAAACTCGCGGGGTCACTACGGACAGGCACTCGTTTGCATGTTCCTTCGGCTCTGGGAACGGCGCGGGGCGGGGGGAGGGGTGGCGCACGCGGGTGGTTTGAAGCGTTGCTGTCCGTTCCTCGGGAGAGGTGGGCGCACTGAGCCACTTTCACCCTCCGAGTTGGACTCCGCGCGCTTTCCTCCACGTCTGTACCTGCGGACCTCCCCCTCCCCCACCGCGCTACAGGGCGGGTCGCACACAGTGACGCGCAGACGGCAGCCTGGAACGGGGTCCCCTCGGGGACGGGGACGCAGACCTCAGACCGTGTGCCCAGCCAGCCGGGTGGGAGCAGGAGGGGACCCGCCCCTGACCCCGCCCCACTGTCGCCCCCTCACCCACCCCGCGCCCCAGCACCTGCCTCCTTTCCACTCAGCCTCCCCTGCTCCCACCTCTGCCCCGGCCCTGGCCCCACCCCGGCCCCCTTTCCATCCCCAGCACCCCGCCACCTCCCTGCCTCCTGCCCCTGTCCCCCAGCCCCGCTGCTGCCGCGCCTGCCCCCGCGGTCCCCTTTGTGCCGCCGCCTTCCGTGGTCCCATCCTCATCCTCCCGATCTCTTCGCACTGCAAACCGCGACTCCCCGCCGGCACCGGGGTCCCTGGAGGCGGCTTCCTTTGTCTCAACTCTCCACCCTCCCTCAGCTGCGATCTTGGCCTCTCACTCGCCGCCTCACCAGCAACGCGGGCGCGGGGAGCCTGGCGTCCGGAGGTGGGAGCCGCGCTGGGCCCCTGAGCAGCGGCTCTTTATTCTCGGCCTTGCTGACGCGCGGGCTCCTCCCGCTGGCTGCCATCGCCGCCCCGCCTCTGCCGGGCCTGGAGCTGCCAAGGGTCCCATCTGCGCCCTGCCCGAGCACACCTCCCCACCAGGGGCACCTCGCCGCGGAGGGGCCGCCCACTGTCAGCCCCGCTGACCGGACCAGCCTCTCTTGGGAGACCAGCTAGCCCAGGACTGGGGCTTCGGGGGCTTCGGGGGCTTCGGGGGCTCAAAGGACTCTAGGAAGACAGCTGTCAAGCTGCTGGCGACCTGGGCCTGCCTGGACAGCTTGTGGACAGCAGGCGTGGCCGCTGGCTCCCTGTTCCTCCTGCGCCTCACTCTGAGCCCAGATTTAGGATTTCTACTCCGGGAGAATTCTGCACGCCTCCCATCATGGGCCTGGAGGGTGTGGAGGGGGCCTGGCAGCCCCCGACTGTGACTGGAGCTGAACTTTGAGAACACAGCTGCTGCCAGCTGCCCCAGGGTCTCCAAAATGGGGGAAGCAGCCTCGAGACCGCCCGAGGGCACCCTGTGAGGACCTCCGCACCCCAAGAGTGGAGGCCATGCCCCCACTGCCGCTGGAGCGGGACCCCCGGCAGCAGCCTGGGGTCTCCCTGCTGGTGCGCTGCGTCATGGTGCCCTGCAACGTGTGCCTGCTCCTGCTGGCCACGGCCACGCTCGGCTTCGCCGTGCTGCTCTTCCTCAACAACTGTACGTGGCTGCGGGCGTGGCCGCCCTGGGCCTGGCCCCCGTGACCCCGCCTCGGCCTGCTGAGCTCCCCAGCCTCAGCTGCCAAGGACGGGGGGACACAGGCGGGGCTGCAGAGAGGCCACTGGCTGGGGTGCAGCTCAGATGGGCCTTTCTGCAGGTTCCTGGGCTCCTGGGGCGGGCCGTCACCCCGAGCTGCAGAAGCAACCTTCTTTGGGAGCTGAGGAGGAAGGGGCAGCTAGCTTTGGCCAGGCCTGGGCTGGGCTCACCTAGGGAGCAGGTGGTTGGCTGCCCACAGGCCTGCAGCCAGGCCCCGTGTGACCAGAGTCAGGCTGACCGCACAGCGGGAGGGCCAGAGACAAGCAAGGGCCTCTGTCTACCCCCAGGCCTCAGGGCTCAGGGTGGGGCCCGGGAAGGGATGTGGGCGGAGAGGTGCGACCCCTCCTGTCTGGGCGAAGGGGCGGCTGTGGAAGGGCCTAACTTGGAGATCTGTTTCTTCCCAGACAAACCCGGGACCCACTTCACACCGGTGCCCCCGACACCTCCAGACGGTGAGTGGAAGCATTGGTTGGTGACAGGTGGAGCTGGGGGATCTGTTCCTGGAGGGGCAGTGGCACTTTTGGGGGTCAGAGGCTATTCTTGGGGCGTGTCTGGAGCAGGAACAGGGCTGGGTGGGGAGTGCGGAATCCCTGGGCCTGGTGGCATCTCGATGCCGACCATTGCACACAGCGCAGCTCCGACGCCTCGAGGAGAGAGTCCCAAACTCGCAGCTTGTGAGACGGGCTGACGAGTGCAGAGGGTTGGGGGCTGGACCGGGCTGGGGCCTCAGCAGGACCCAGCCAGCTGTCGGAGGAGGCGTTGGAAGGCCTGTCCCTAGGACTGAGCGGGCTGGGAGCCTGCCGGTGTGATGGGGGGAGAGAAAGCTGGTATGGACAGAGGGCACCTGGGGTCCATTTGCAGGAAGGGGGGGCTCCCAGGTTGCCCAGGTTCACAAAAGTCACATACAGGGGCCGGCCATCTGTGCATGGGAGGAGGCAGGTCTGGGCTCGGCTGGGGCAGGGGCCCGGGACTGTGCCCTGGAGACTGGGCCAGAGGCCGAGGGCCACCCGGTTCAAAGACGGGGCTGGATGGGCAGACACCCTCCCCTCTCCTTGCGTCTTCAACTCCTCCTGAAGCTGGAAGGGCTGCAGTGTCTCCAGCCCTTGCACACACCGGCCCCACACCTGCACTGGCATCATGGAGTGCACGGGAGTAGCCCTCACCCCACCGAGCGTGGCCTGGGGAGGCGACCTATTTCATCCTGGACAGGGGACGAGTCCTTTATGCCCCAAACCTCAGCTTTGCCCCAAATCGAATCACCAAATGCCACGGATGCCCCGGGAGCTGGCAGAGGAGACTGCCCCTCGGGAGCTGTCATTTTGGGGGATAGGTTGAGGGACTGGGACCTGGGTGTCAGTGCTGGGGCCTCAGCTTGATGGCACCCTGGCCCCTCCTCTGCCCTCAGCGAGGCCCAAGGCACCTGTGGGCGGCCTCTGGTCTCCGGCCCTTCTGCCTGTCCTCTGTGCGCCCGCCCCAGGCCCCAGCTCTGCACATCCGCTCCCTCCCCGGTGTCTGAGGGACAAAGCGGACCCCTAGGCTGTGAAGGAAGGTGTGGGTCTTGGCGGGTGAGGAGCATGCTGGCCACCCAGAAGTAGGTGCCCTTGGCAGGGGTCCGTCTGCACCCAGGTGGCCAGAGGGAGACAGAGGCCTAAGCCCAATGGCTGGCCGGGAGCCTCAGGTACAGAGAGGTGACCAGGTCTTTGGCCATGGAGTCAGGACCCTGGGAGAGACCCTGGTCTGCAGGTCCAGTTGAGGCCAAAGAGAACAGCCAGCTGGACATCAGCAGGTGCCAGTGGTTTTGGCTGGGGGCACCGAGGAGGCCAGAAAGTGTGAAGAGGGGCTACGGGCGGGTGGGCCCTGTCAGAGCGGGGAGGCCCCAGTAGTGACCATAGTCGTCCTGGTCACTGGCTGTCCCCACAGCACAGGGCCCCGGGTGCCGTGCAAGACTTTGCTGCCCCAAGACAGGTCCCACAGCCCGGGTGTCCTCGGGTGCCCCTTTCCCTGGAGGAGATGCTGAGGCGTGGCAGATGGATGCAGAGCTGGGGAGAACTGGGCTCCAGGGTCTGATGAGGGACTTGAGGGGGTGGGGCAGACAAGGGCGAGGTGGCAGGGAGGAGGCATAGGTGAGTTGTAGGGACTTCCGGCTGGGTATCCATGCTGGCCCCTGGCTCTGGCTCAGGCAGCCTGTGGGGGATGGGAGTGGGGATGCCCAAGCAGACAGCAGGAGGCTGGGGTGGCCCGTTGCCATGGCAACAGTGAGCTCCGGCTCCCGAGAGCTCCGTGGGATGGAGGGTGCTTCCTCCCACCCAACTTCCTGAGTCTGGTGGGAGGTGATGGGGGCGCCTCCCCAGTCCCCATAACTTATTAATGCTAATCGGACCCAATTGCACATGCATTAGTTCCCGACAGCTGCGGCCTGTCATGCCCACCCCCCACCGCTGCCTGTGGGTGTGCAGTGCTCTGCCGGGGTCCCGAGGAGCCAGCCTGCCTGCCCCCTGCACACTGGGCACACGCAGCTCCCAACGACAAAGTCAATAGCACCCCTGTGCTGGCCTCTCTGAGTGTGAGGAGGGAGGATGTGGCTGAGGTAGTGGGCTCAGGAGGACAGGTGGGCAGGACAGGCACATAGGTGCCCAGGGAGAGAAGCCCGCAAGGCTGGGGATACCTGGGGAGCAGCAGACCAGGGGGGCTAGCCACACAGAGCGAGGGACTGGGGGAGGGTTGGTGCAGGCAGGGCCCATGTGGGGACAGGTCTGAGGGGTGGGAGAACGAGATGTGGGAAGATGGGGGCTAGGGCCAGAGGGTGGAGCATGTGACCTGACCTCAGGTCTCCCCACACCTTCCCCCCAGCTGTGTGACCTCAGGTGTCCTGGAAGGGCTGGGGGAAGTGGACGGGTCAGGGCTGCAAGTGGCTGGTTGCCTGGTCACCCGTCAGGGGATAGGGGAGGCCTCCCAAGCAGCGTGAGGGGACCAATACCTGCAGCCGAGCTGGCCGGGGGGCTGGCTGTCTACCAAGGCAGGCGGGAGGCATCCCCTCCTCAGTAGGCACGGGGGTGCAAGCAGAGAGAGTTCTCCACAAGGGAAGGCACAGGAAAGGCCAGGACTGGCAGGAGCCCTGCATTGGGCCGGGTTTGATAGGGCAGGGCCTGGCCCTGTGCGTGTGCCCACAAGTGTGTATGTGGTCGTGGCGGGCACACACGTGTGCCTGTGTGAGCATGCGTGGGCATGCATACACGGGTGCATGTGTCTGTGGGGTTTAATGAGTGAATGGTGCGGCCCGTGTGTGCAGATGGCTGCGGGGTGAGGGGCCGGCAGGGGTGGGCTCTGACCCTCCCCCATCCCTCGCCAGCCTGCCGGGGGATGCTGTGTGGCTTTGGCGCCGTGTGTGAGCCCAGCGTGGAGGACCCCGGCCGAGCCTCCTGCGTGTGCAAGAAGCGGCCCTGCCCCGCGGTGGTGGCGCCCGTCTGCGGCTCTGACGCCTCCACCTACAGCAACGAGTGCGAGCTGCTGCGGGCGCAGTGCAGCCAGCAGCGACGCATCCGCCTGCTCTCCCATGGGCCCTGCGGTGAGTGCAACCGGCACAGTGCGGGGCACCGGGGCGTGGGGGGGCGGCCAGCGTGACCCCACCCCGCCGCGCCCCGCCCGCAGGGCCCCGCGACCCCTGCTCCAACGTGACCTGCAGCTTCGGCAGCACCTGCATGCGCTCTGCCGATGGACAGACAGCCACGTGCCTGTGCCCTGCCTCCTGCCGGGGGGCTCCTGGGGGCCCCGTGTGCGGCAGCGACGGCGCCGACTATCCCAGCGAGTGCCAGCTCCTGCGCCAGGCTTGCGCCCGCCAGGAAAACATCTTCAAGAAGTTTGACGGCCCTTGCGGTGAGCTGCGCCTGCATGTCACGTGATCTCTGTGCGTGCGCCTGCACGCACGCCCTGACCTCCACCCTCCCACCCCAGACCCCTGCCAGGGTGCCCTCAGCGACCCGAGCCGCATCTGCCGTGTGAACCCTCGAACCCGGAGGCCCGAGATGCTGCTCCGGCCAGAGAGCTGCCCGCCCCGGCAGGCGCCTGTGTGTGGGGACGACGGAGTCACCTATGACAGCGAGTGCGTCATGGGCCGCACAGGGGCCGCCCGCGGCATCCTCCTCCAGAAAGTGCGCTCCGGACAGTGCCAGCCTCGAGGTGGGCGGCTCCCCGGGGAGGGCCGCCCTGCCTGTGCTCACTGCGCCCTGCGAGCCACCCCGTGGGCCCTTGGATCCCCTGCATGTCCCGCAGTGGAGGCTGGTGTGGCTCTCTGGCCGCTGACCTCCTTGCCTTCCCCGCCCCATCCGCAGACCAGTGCCCAGACACCTGCCGGTTCAATGCCATGTGTCTGGTCCGCCGAGGCCGACCCCGCTGCTCCTGTGACCGCATCGTCTGCGATGGGGCCTACAGACCCGTGTGCGCCCACGACGGGCACACGTACGACAGCGACTGCCGGCGCCAGCAGGCCGAGTGCCGGCAGCAGCGCGCCGTCCCCCGCAAGCACCAGGGCCCCTGTGGTGAGCACGGGGGAGGGCCCGTGCCTGGAGCAGGCCGGTCCTGCGTCGGTCCCTGCCGCCACCATCACACACCATCTCCATCCCGAGTCACACTCCCCTTGGGGTCGTGGGCGCCGGTGGGTCCCTGGGGGGCCTGGCAAGGCTCTTGCCTGTTGGGCAAGGCTCTGGGGCAGAGGGCTCCATCGGCAAGGCGCCTGTACGTAGCACCTGGGGTCAGGGAGGCAGCGGTGGGGCCTGTGCTGCACCGGCAGCCCCCTGGGTCCCTCAGGGCTCCGGGGGGCAACAGCGGTGGGGGCAGCTGTGCCCCGCCCACCCCCAGCGGTGTCCCCCGGCGACTCTGTGGCCTCTCTGCGCCTGTCTCCTCTCCCCTGTCCTTCCTTCCCTCTCGGCTGCGCCTCTTGTGTCTTCCAGCCTGACCTACGGGCAGGATGAGGTGCCGCGCCTGCCGCCAGGAGCCCGCAGCCTGAGGTCTGCCCCCAGGGCGGCGGGGGGGTGGCTCGCTGCTGCCTGGCCTTGTGGTCCTCAGAGCAAGTGGACAGACACCTCCCCCCCGCGTGGCCCTGGGTCTGACTCTAGGTTGCAGACTCTTCCCACCCACAGAGAGAGCCCCCCCTTACGTGCACACGTGTCCCAGGGTGGCTGGGGGTCGAGTCAGTGGCCCCAGGCAGGCCTGGCCCTCACTCACAGCCCACCGTGGGCCTCTGGGGTGCTCCTGAGGACAGCCCACACCGCCGTCGTGCGGGGGCTGGGGCCGCTGGCTCCGTGTCCCTGTCTGTGTCTGTCGTGTCTGTCCCTTTCTCTGCTGTGTCCTGTGCCTCCAACCCTTCTCCCGGTCCACTCCTCCTGCGCCATCCCCACCCCGGGAGAGGGTCTGCTGCGTGGGGCTGGGGGCTTGTGCCTGAGCCTGGGGGAGGCAGCCTGCTGAGGGCCGTGTCATCCGCAGACCAGCCCCGGTCCCCATGCCTCGGGGTGCAGTGCCTGTTTGGGGCAGTGTGCGTCGTGAAGAATGGGGGAGCCGAGTGCGTGTGCCAACAGGCGTGTCCAGGCGTCTACGATCCCGTGTGCGGCAGTGACGGCGTCACGTACGGCAGCGCCTGCGAGCTGGAGGCCACAGCCTGCACCCTCGGGCGGGAGATCCGGGTGGCTCGCAGAGGACCCTGTGGTCAGTGGTGGGCTGGTGGGCCCTGCTGGGGGGAGGGGATCCTGGGCACCGATGTGATGGCGTCTCCTTCGCAGACCGCTGCGGGCAGTGCCGCTTTGGAGCCCTGTGCGAGGCCGAGACTGGGCGCTGCGTGTGCCCCTCCGGGTGTGTGGCCCTGGCCGAGCCCGTGTGTGGCTCAGACGGGCACACGTATACCAGCGAGTGTGAGCTGCACGTCCACGCCTGCACACACCAGATTAGCCTGCACGTGGCCTCGCCTGGACCCTGCCGTGAGTGGGGTGGGCCAGGGGGGCTGAGGTCCCCCCACTTCCCAGCTGGGGCCTGCTGACTGGGCCCGGCTCCGCCTCTGCAGAGACCTGCGGAGACACGGTGTGTGCCTTCGGGGCAGTGTGCTTGGCGGGGCAGTGTGTGTGTCCCCGGTGTGAGCGCCCCCCACCCGGCCCTGTGTGCGGCAGCGACGGCGTTACCTACCGCAGCGCCTGCGAACTCCGTGCGGCCGCCTGCCAGCAGCAGACCCAGATTGAGGAGGCCCGGGCGGGGCCCTGCGAGCAGGGTAGGCCCGGAGACTGGCGTGGGGTGTGCGGCGCCCACTCTGACCAGCAGCCCCCGGGTGACCGCCCCCTTTCCACAGCCGAGTGCGGCTCCGGCGGCTCTGGCTCCGGGGAGGACGGCGAGTGCGAGCAGGAGCTGTGCCGGCAGCGCGGTGGAGTCTGGGACGAGGACTCCGAGGACGGGCCGTGCGTCTGCGGCTTCCGCTGCCAGGGCATCCCGGGGAGCCCGGTGAGGCCCCCGCTCGCTCTGTCTCTGGGCGGTGGTGAGGCAGGGACCTCGGCCGCCCCCACTGACACCACCCCTCCAGGTCTGCGGCTCCGATGGTGTCACCTACGGCACGGAGTGCGAGCTGAAGAAGGCCCGGTGCGAGTCCCAGCGAGAGTTGCATGTGGTGGCTCCGGGAGCCTGCCGCGGTGCGTGGACACACGTGTTCTTGTGCATGTTTGCTGTGTTCTCTGTATGCATGTTCAAAGCTGTGCGTGCACACAGGTGCGAGGCAGGTGGGAGTGTATGCCTTGTTCATGGGTGTTTGGCAGACATGTATGAACACATGTGCTATATGTCATGTTGGTGCATACTTATACCCGTGCAGCTGCATGTGTGGGGTGGTGTGTTATTGTGAGCCAACAAGTATGCACTGAGCACCTACTGTGTGCCAGGCTGGGGTTCAGTGCAGGGAGGCAGTGGAGTCAGCGAGGCCCCTCTGGGCAGTTTCTCACGGTAAATGTCACCGGTGCACAAGTGCCATGTCTGCGCAGGTGTGTGAGCGTGTGTGGTTGGAGGCATGCGGGTGAACGCGTGTACCCATGTCTTCGTGTGAGTGTGTGTGTGCACGCGCCAGGTCACAGGACGCACTGACCTGAGCCTGTGTGGCTCTGGTCTTACGGTGCACCCAGGGCTGCGTGTGCGTGACCTGCAGGTGTTCTGTGCGTCCTGGTCCCGCGTGGTCGGACATTCCCTTGTGTGTGGTGTGGGGTCCTCCCCTGCGGCCTGAGTCCAGCCTCCAGCCCTGGCGGCCTCTGGCCTTAGGAGGGTGACGGCGAGGACTGGGGGGGTGTCGGGCACCGTCTGCTGTCTCTCTGCAGGCCCCACCGTGGCCCCAAGGCCCCCGGCAGTCCCCCTGCACTGCACCCAGACCCCCTTCGGCTGCTGCCAGGATAACGTCACTGCTGCCCGGGGTGTGGGCCTGGCCGGCTGCCCTGGTGAGTACCTGAGCCCAGCCCTGACCACAGCCAGGCGGAGCCTCGCCACTGTGGTGACCCCGTCCTGCTCTGGCCTTGCAGGCGTGTGCCAGTGCAACCCACATGGCTCCTACGGTGGCACCTGTGACCCAGGCACCGGCCAGTGCTCCTGCCGCCCAGGTGTGGGGGGCCTCAAGTGCGACCGCTGTGAGCCTGGCTACTGGAACTTCCGTGGCATCGTCACCGATGGCCGGAGTGGCTGCAGCCGTAAGTGACAGGACCCACGGCTGGCGCTCAGCTGAGCTCTCCTGCCGGCCCATGCTGCTGCTGGGTCCCGTGTCCCCTACTCAGGCTCTGGCCTGGTCCACACCGGGCGGGGGCAGGGCTCTGAGGCAAGTGGGGAAACCAGGCCCAGGCCTCAGGTGCCCCCTCCTGTCCGTGTCCCCTCAGCTTGCAGCTGTGACCCCCGGGGTGCTGTGCGGGATGATTGTGAGCAGATGACCGGGCTGTGCTCCTGCAAGCCAGGGGTGGCTGGGCCCAAGTGCGGGCAGTGTCCAGGCGGCCGCGCCCTGGGCCCCTCTGGCTGTGAGACAGGTGAGGACCTGGCCTGTGCTGGAAGGGTGGCTGTCCTGGCCGCTGGCCTCCTGAGCCAGCGGGGTCTCCTCTCTGTCCCAGACTCCTCGGCACCCAAGACCTGTGCTGAGATGCACTGTGAGTTCGGGGCGTCCTGCGTGGAGGAGGCTGGCTCCGCCCACTGCATGTGCCCAACACCCACTTGTCCAGGGGCGAATGCTGCCAAGGTGAGGGGTGGGGCGTGTGGGGGGTGGCGGGGGCAGGGAGGGGCTCCCCCACAGCATCCTCACCCTTGTGCCCCAGGTCTGTGGGTCGGATGGAGTCACCTACGGCAATGAGTGTCAGCTGAGGACCATAGCCTGCCGCCAGGGCCTGAACATCTCCGTCCAGAGCCTCGGCCCCTGCCAGGGTGAGGCCTGACCCGCTGCCCCAGACGTGACCAGGAAGGCCTGGCCTGGCCCTGACTCCGTCGCCCACCCGACTCTGCTCTCCTCCCAGAGGCTGTTGTCGCTCCTGGCACCCACCCAACACCCGCATCTGCGGCCGCCTCGGGGCACCGCCTGAGTGAGGCGCTCCCGCCCAGCGCCCGTGCTCCGGCTCCCAGCAGCACCCCGCACAGCCGGCCCACCCTTCGACCCTCGCCACAGCCTCAGACCACCGCCAGCATCCCTCGGGCCACCTGGAGGCCTGCACTGACCGTGCCCCCCACAGCGCCCCCGGTGGCAGCCGGCCTCGCCACGTCTGCCTTCAGCGAATCTGGCAGTGCCGACGGGAGCGGCGATGAGGAGCTCAGCGGGGACCTGGAGGCCAGTGGGGCCAGCTCGGGGGGTGAGCATGGGCTCAGGGCACGGGGGACAGGGCCCAGGAAGGCTTGGCCTGCCACTGGGCTCAGACTGCACCTCCCCAGGACTTGAGTCCCCCGGGGGCGGCGGCGCTGTGACCCCGGGGCCACCCATCGAGAAGGCTTCATGCTACAACTCGCCTTTGGGCTGCTGCTCGGATGGCAAGACGCCCTCGCTGGACGCGGAGGGCTCCAACTGTCCCGGTGAGTGGGTGGCCAGGGCTGGGGTGCAGCCTGAGCAGTGGCCTGGACCCCGCCGGGGATGCCGTCTCTCCCCTCCCAGGAAGCAGGCCTGCCCCGTAGGTGGGCACCCAGGGTGCCTGGTGTTCTGATCTCAGTACGCACATGCGTGGTCTTGGGGTTCGGCACACGCACATGCACACACGCGGTCTGGGCACCCGAACACATGTGGGTGCTGCGGCCCCCGTGGCTAATCTGTCTTTCCTGTTGCAAGCTGGCCTGGGGCACTGTTCCAAGGAGTCTGCCTGGTAACTGACACCAGCCCTGCCCCTGGCTCCCCACTAACCTCATGACCATCTGACTAACCGCCACCTGCCCTGCACCCGTGGGGCTTGCTGCCAGGGCCTGCGTCCATGGCCGGCCCAGAGGCCGGGTGGGGGCCAGGCAAGACCTCACTGCCCCCTCCCCCACAGCCACCAAGGCGTTCCAGGGCGTGCTGGAGCTCGAGGGGGTCGACGGGCAGGAGCTGTTCTACACCCCAGAGATGGCCGACCCCAAGTCAGAGCTGTTTGGGGAGACAGCCAGGAGCATCGAGAGTGCAGTAAGTTCGGGGCCCGTGGGGTGGGGGGCAGCCCCATCTCCCTCCCAGGGCCAACCCAGAACAGCACTGGCTGGGAGGGCCTGGCGGCCCAGTCGGGGCAGCCCCCAGAGCCCTTACCCACTTCTCCCCCACAGCTAGACGACCTCTTCCGGAACTCGGACGTCAAGAAGGATTTCTGGAGTGTCCACCTGAGGGACTTGGGGCCCGGCAACACTGTCCGGGCCATTGTGGACGTGCACTTTGACCCCAGTAAGCCCCCAACCTGCTCCCCGCAGGAGTGGGGGGGGCTGCATGGGGCTCTGCCATGCTCACTGTGCCTCCTCCCCAGCCACGAGCTTCAGGGCCCCTGATGTGGCCCGGGCCCTGCTCCGGCAGATCCAGGTGTCCCGGCGCCGGTCCCTTGGGGTGCGCCGGCCACTGCAGGAGCACGCACGTTTCATGGACTTCGGTGAGTGCCTGCCTGGCCTGTGCCGCGGCTGCCTGGCCCGTGCCGCCGCTGCCTGGCCCCTCCCCCGCTACCGCCAGCACCCCCGTCGCTGGCCCCGCCTGGGGACCCTGACCGTTCTCCCCGCCCTCAGACTGGTTTCCTGCATTCTTCACGGGAGCCACCCCTGCTGCGGCCACAGCCAGAGCCACCACCTCTGCTTTTCCCACGGTGACCCCTCGGGCGCTCTACCCCGGTCACACGAGCCGGCCCATCAGCAGGAGTACAGCGTCCCCCACCACACGACGGCCCCCCACCACGGCCCCCCATCGCACACAGCAGCCCCGGAGGCCCTGCGACTCCCAGCCCTGCCTCCACGGGGGCACCTGCCAGGACCGAGACTCAGGTGGAACCTTCACCTGCAGCTGCCCAGCCGGCAGGGGGGGTGCTGTCTGTGAGGAGGGTAAGGGTAGTCCTTGCTGGGAAGGGGCAGGGAGGCAAGTGGCGGGCAGGTCTGAGCCACCATCAGTAACAGGGTGTAGGAGGTAGGCCTAGGGGCGCCAGGTTGGGGTTGGGGGCAGGGAGCCAGGGCCTGGGGGGTTCGGGCTAGAGGACAGGGCCATTGGGGCCCTGGTCCTCTGTCCCCTCCAGCCGGTGCCCGTCTCGCAGCACTGCGCCCCTCGGTGCCGTCCTTCGGGGGCCGCTCCTTCCTGGCCTTCCCGACCCTCCGAGCCTACCACACGCTGCGCCTGGAGTTGGAGTTCCGCGCGCTGGAGCCGCAGGGACTGCTGCTCTACAACGGCGGGGCCCGGGGCAAGGACTTCCTGGCACTGGCCCTGGTTGGGGGCCGGGTGCAGCTCAGGTGGGCGGGGCTCGGGCCGCTGGGGGCGGGGGGGGCGGGGCCACGTGCAGCTCAGGTGGGCGGGGCAGTGGTCCTGGCTCCTTAAGGCTGATTTGGGGACCTCTTACTCCCTCCCCCCAGATTTGACACAGGTTCAGGACCCTTGGTGCTGACCAGCACGGTGTCTGTGGAGCCCGGCCGGTGGCACCGCGTGGAGCTGTCCCGGCACTGGCGCCAAGGAAATCTCTCAGTGGACGGCGAGCCCCCTGTCCTGGGCCAGAGTCCCAGTGGCACTGACGGCCTCAACCTGGACACAGAGCTCTTTGTGGGTGGTGTCCCAGAGGACCAGGCCTCCGTGTGAGCATCAGGGAGGGTTGGGGTGGTCCTGGCCCCAGTCCCAACGTCTGACCTTGATCCTGACCTCTGACTTGTTGGCTACACCCAGGGAGCCCAAGCTACCCGAATAGCAGTGGGGGTGGAGAGACATGTGGGATCCATGGCTGTGACCCCAGCCTCAGCCCTATTCTGCCCCATCCGTGGGTGGCATTCCTGAGGGCAAGTGTGACCACCAAGGAGGGACTGGGCTGATGTTCAGTCCTGACCTGTGACCCTCAGCCCACGCCCTGTCCTGGGGACTGGCCGTCTGTGAGCACCAAAAGGGGGGGATGGGGAGCAGCCCTGACCCCGACCCTCATCCTGGTGCAGGGCGCTGGAGCGGACCTCTGTCAGCGTCGGCCTCAGGGGCTGCATCCGCCTGCTGGACGTCAACAACCAGCGCTTGGAGCTCAGCAACTGGCCAGGGGCTGCTACCAGAAGCTCCAGCGTGGGCGAGTGTGGTGCCCACCCCTGCCTGCCCAGCCCCTGCCTTGGGGGTGCCCCGTGCCAGGCCCTGGAGGCCGGCATGTTCCGCTGTCAGTGCCCTCCAGGCCGCTTCGGTGAGGACAGGGCCCGGGCTGGGTGCTGGAGGGACACCTGTGTTCCTGGGGGCGGGGACTCCAGCCTCCCGGGACCCCATCCCGTGTCTCTCTCCAGGCCCAACCTGTGCGGAGCAGAAGAACCCCTGTGAGCCAAACCCTTGCCTAGGGGCAGCCCCCTGCCATGTGCTGCCGGGGGGTGAAGCCAAGTGCGAGTGCCCCCTGGGCCGAGGGGGCACACTCTGCCGAACAGGTGGGGGCGCCAGGCCTCAGGGCAGGGAGGAAGGCTGGGTCAAGCATTTGGGTTTGGGTTTCGCTGGGGCTTAGGGCTGGGCCTCAGGCCAGGGGATCACAGCATGGTGGGGGTGCAGGGGACCCCATGACAGGGCCCAGCACCCCGTGTGACCCCTGTCCCGTCCTCCACAGCCTCAGCACGGAACGACCCCCGGCCCTTCCTGGCTGACTTCAGTGGCTTCTCCTACCTGGAGCTGAAAGGCCTGCACACTTTTGCACGGGACCTGGGGTCAGTGGGGCGGAAGGGGTGCAGGAAAGGAGGCAGCCCCCCGGGGGATTGCACCGCCCCCTCCCCCGCCTGACTCCACGTGACCCCAGGGAGAAGATGGCGCTGGAGGTGGTGTTCCTGGCCCGGGGCGCCAGCGGCCTGCTGCTGTACAACGGGCAGAAGACGGACGGCACAGGGGACTTTGTGTCCCTGGCGCTGCGAGACGGCCACCTGGAGTTCCGTTACGACCTGGGCAAGGGGGCCGCAGTCATCAGGTGTGCAGGTGTGGGTGGGGACAAGGCCGGGGGCCCAGGGCAGGGTCACTGGGGCGCCTGGCGGGGCAGGCAATGGGGCTCATGGTGCCCCCTCCTCACCAGGAGCAAGGAGCCGGTGGCCCTGGGCACCTGGACCAGGGTCTCCCTGGAGCGAAATGGCCGCAAGGGTGCCATGCGCGTGAGCGACGGGCCCCGTGTGCAGGGCGAGTCCCCGGTGAGTGTCCCCAAGCCGTGGGCCTCCCCCTCCTCCCCCTCCTCCTCTTCCTCCTCTTCCTCCTCCTCCTCCTCCTCGTCCTGGACGGTGTGGTGGCTCGCCCCCCCGAGTGGCTCTCACTGAACTGTTTTCTCTCCCGTCTGTCCTGTGCCTCTCTCTGCTCTCTGCTCTCTGGCCTCGCTCTGCAACCCCCACCCCGCTCCTCGGATGTCAGAAATCCCGAAAGGTACCGGTCCCCCTGCTCCTCCTGCACACCACCTTCTGCCGCCCCCCTCCCTAGAGTAGCGCCATCCCAACCTCTAAGCCCCACGTCGGCCACGCCTGTGGGATTAACTCTGCCTCGCAGATGGGCCAGAGGGCGAGGGAGCCCTGGCGGGTGCAGTGTCCCGCGCCTGCCCGGTGGGCGGCCCCACAGCGGCTCACCCAGCACCTCCCCACCAGGTGTCGCACACCATCCTCAACCTGAAGGAGCCACTCTACCTGGGCGGGGCTCCGGACTTCAGCAAGCTGGCCCGGGCCGCGGCCGTGTCCTCTGGCTTCGATGGCGTCATCCAGCTGGTACGTGCGTCGTGGAGGGGGCGTTCTGTGGGGGGGCTGCCGTGGCAGGGGGGACGGAAGGCAGGGCTGTGGCTCTCATTCCTCCGTCCCCCCAGGTCTCCCTGAAGGGCCACCAGCTGCTGACCCAGGAGCACGTGGTGCGGGCGGTGGACGTCTCCTCCTTTGCGGACCACCCGTGTACCCAGGCCTCGGGACACCCCTGCCTCAACGGGGCCTCCTGTCTGCCCCGGGAGGCCTCCTACGAGTGCCTGTGCCCTGGGGGCTTCTCAGGGCCGCACTGCGAGATGGGTGAGCACTGCCGGCCAGGCCCAGGCTGCCCGGGGGCCCTCGAGGCCCACCCTCACCCTGACTCTCCCTCAGGGCTGATGGAGAAGTCGGCGGGGGACCTGGATGCTCTCGCCTTCGACGGGAGGACCTACGTTGAGTACCTCAACGCCGTGACGGAGAGGTAACGCGCCCCTCTGCCCTCGGCCGTCCACCGGTGCTGTCCGCACACGTGCGGGCGAGAGCCTGGCCGAGCCGCATCTGCCCTCCGCTGCGTGGCCAGGAAGTGTGGGCCCTGCTGTGCCTGCCCGCCCCCTCCTGCACCCTCCTTCCTCTCACCATCTCTGTCTCTTTGTTTCCAAGCGAACTGACCAATGAGATCCCAGCGTAAGTAGCCTGGGCCCTATTCCACCTTCTCTCTCTCCCCCCCCCCCCCCTTCTCTGCTCCTCGCCAGCCCAGGCAGAGGCAGAACTTTCCTCCCAGATGCAGGACGGGGCTGGGGCTGTTTGTGCTGCATGAGGCCCCGGGTGTGCGCTGGGGGTGGTCCCCCATCCACCCCCTCAGCCGCTGCCCTCACGGCGTGAGCATCTGTGTCCACGTGCACGTGTGTTTGGTTGCACGTGTGTGCTGGGACATCCAGGGCCTCTCGCAGCAAGGAGCCCTCGGTCTCCATTCTTACCACCCATGTCTCGCCTCTGGAAGGCTGGGCCCACCAGCTGTGTGTCTGCACATGCGTGTTGCACATGCGTCATTGCCGGGGTTCTGCGGTGGGTGGAGCGGATGGCCCGGGGTCCTCCGCGTCTTCCGAGGATGCTTGCTGCTCCTGCCTCCCACGTGTGGGAAGGGGACGCGGGGAGGGCTGCTGCAGGGACCCACCCTGCACTGCCCTCTGTCTGTCCCCTGCTCACCTGCCTCCCTCTCTTCCTGCTTCTAAGCCCCGAAGCGCCGGGTTCCGGGGCCTTTCACAGGTAAGCATGTGCCGCCCTGGCCCTGCTGTCTGCCTGCCTGTCGTCACCCCCTGTTCTGTCCCTGCTGAGCTGTCCTTCCGTCTGTGCGCCTCTCTCGTGTCTGCCAACCGGGTCCTAACTCCCACCGTCCATCTGCCCCACTGTTGCTGTCTGCCCGCCCACCTTGCCCACCCCGTTCCCGCCGCCCTCCGGGAGGCCCTGACCAGCCCTCTGCCCCCCCAGTGAGAAGGCGCTGCAGAGTGACCACTTCGAGCTGAGCCTGCGCACCGAGGCCACGCAGGGGCTGGTGCTGTGGAGCGGCAAGGCCACGGAGCGGGCCGACTACATCGCCCTGGCCATCGTGGACGGGCGCCTACAGCTGGCCTACGACCTGGGCTCCCAGCCCGTGGTGCTGCGCTCCACCGTGCCGGTGAACACCAACCGCTGGCTGCGGGTCCGGGCGCACAGGTCGGCCGGGAGCCCAGGGCGGGCCTGGACCTGCCCTGCCAGGGTGTGCTGGGTCGCTGGTGGCTGGTGGGGGGCAGGGCCCGCTATCTGACCCGAGGTCGCAGCTAGGGATGGGGAGGGACAAGAGAACACAGCAGTTATAGTCAGGGAACCTCTGGTCTGAAAAGGCAGCATTTGCTGTTTGGGGACATGACGCTCTGGTCTGAGCCTGCCGTCCCTTCCAGCAAAATTGAACCCATGTGACAACCCCCTGCCCTGGCCGCCAGGTACTCTCCTAAGGGTCAGTGCCACCTTGTCCCGGCCCTGGGTAACAATGGATGAGGCTCAGGGGCTGGAGGCAGCAGGGTGGGCTCTCTGGAGTCACCCGAGGGCCTTGCCTTGTCTGCCCCTCCAGGGAGCAGAGGGAAGGCTCCCTTCAGGTGGGCAACGAGGCCCCGGTGACCGGCTCCTCCCCTCTGGGCTCCACGCAGCTGGACACGGACGGAGCCCTGTGGCTGGGTAAGTGAGGGGAGGGGGCGGGACTCAGAATCTCTGGGGACAGACCCCATCCTCCGGGGCCAGCGCTGAGAGCGGCACCTGAGTCAGCCCCACTCAGCGGCAGACGGGCCAGCCAGGGTTAAGGCCCTGTCCCCTGCTCTCTTAGCCCCTGCAGTTAGCTGCCCGGGGCGGGGTGGGTCCAGGAGGCGACCCCGTCTGCTAGTCACCTGGTTCACCCTGGGTGTAGACAGGCCGCAGGTAACTCACCTTGCCTGTCATTCACGTGCTGGTGGGTCCCTCCACCCGCCAGGTCTGGCCTGCCCTTCGGAGTCACAGGGTGGCCTTCCTGTGTTTGTCCTGCAGGGGGCTTGGCGAAACTGCCCGTGGGCCCCTCCCTGCCCAAGGCCTACAGCGCAGGCTTCGTGGGCTGCCTGCGGGATGTGGTGGTGGGGCGGCGAGCCCTGCACCTGCTGGAGGACGCCGTCACCAAGCCGGAGCTGCAGCCCTGTCCTGCCCCATGAGCCGCCACAGCCACAGCCACCGCCACCTGCTGCAGTCCTTTTATATTTTTGTACACTTGTTGCTTTTTTGATATGATTTTCTTGCCTACATTTTGGCTGGAAGGACTCCGAGCCTGGCCTCCCTCCGGTCCAGGCAGGCGAGCTGCAGAGACACACACTCGGGGTCATGGGGCACCATGGAGTGTGTGACACCACCTCCTCCCAGCGCCGCCTGCCGAGCTCCCTGCCCGTGGGCAGACCCACACACCGCACTCTGCTGGCGAGGCTCCACCTGGCAAGGCACCAGAGGGGAAGCTGCTGCCAGGGTTGGAGGGGACCCTCCCAGGCCTACACTGAGCTGGTCCTTGTCCCGCTGTGAGCAGGCCAGGCCCCCAGGACTAGCCTCCCTCCTGGGCCTCCTGTGCCAATACTGTGACTTAGAAATGACGTTACCGTTGGGGCCACATGGTGCCGCACCCCCCTACCCCCACCCCAAACTGTGTCTACCAGTCCCAGGGTGCTGGAGAGCAGAGGCCAGGCCCAGGCCTGTTCCAGGGCCCTAACCCTCAGCTGGCCCTGCCCACCCACCCGGCCACCTTGGACATGGCTGTGTCCCCTCTCCAACTCCTCAGGCCCCAGGCGGAACCCTGAGAGGCAGTGGGCCACCATGGGTGGGTGGCGTCCGTTGCCTGCTTGCCAGGGCAGCCAGCACTCCCCTCTACAGGCCAGATGTCCAGGCGACCACCAACCAGAGTTCCTAACACAGTTGCTTTTATTTGGCGTCTGGGGTGGTGGGCTGTCACCTTGGCCCAAGAGCAGCTGAGGATGCTGCACAGCAAACCTTCACTCCGGTTCTGGGGTGAGGGGCGGTTGTCCTCATTCAAGGATGACCACAGGTCGGCGGGGTGTCTGACCGAGGGTGCCTGCAGGGGCAGGGATGGCTGTGAGGCCAGAAATGCCTTAAGCTGCAACACCGCGCCTCGCCCCGCCCCCTCCTGCGCACTGGTGGGGTGCTGGTCCCCGCTCCCACAGCTGGGCCGGGGCTGTTTGGCCCAAGGGCTGAAGGGGCCCGAACATCACATTACTAACTCCAGTCTGTGTCTGTCAATCACCGTGAAATAAAGTCTGAACACGTCACGAGGTGCTTGCGTCTGCCCCGCCGGTGGCGTTTCCGCTTCCCGATGGGGTGCGGGCCCCGAGCTCCCTTATGAGGTTCTGGGTAGAGGCCGCTTCTGGGGTGGAGACCCCCTGTGGTGAACTGGAGTCGGTGGGGCAGGGCCTGTGGAGGCGGCACCCCTAGTAGCCTCCGTGGGGTAGCCTTGCAGCATTACCCCTGCTTTGCACTGCCTGGGGGGAGGGGGGCAGGGGACCCTTTCCACTGGCTGGGGTCGGCCCACCTTTGGCCCTGTTGGGAGACCTTCAGCAGAAGGCCCCAGCGGTGGCCTGGGAAGTGCAGCTGTGAGCCTCAAACCAGAGCAGGGGAGGAGAGTGCGGCCTCCTCCCTGGAACCCCTGACCCCTCTAAGGGACCTGTTTCTCCCTGTGCTCCGCAAGCCGCCCTGTGGGACCCAGGGGGAGCTGTCACAGGGGCTCCGTCCCCAGTCACCTGCAGCCCCAGGCAGGTGTTGGGGGTGAGGCTGAGCCTGTCAGGGAGGGCTGAGGGCACATCGAGGGGGGCCTATCACTCAGCGTGCACAATGGCTGGACAGGGGCCCAGGCTCGGCCTCAGCCATTCCTGGCAGAGACCAAGAGCTCAGGTGGGAAGAGCCCAGGGATGGTTTTGGAAGCTGAGGGTGGTGACAGGGGGCTGGCCCCCACATTTAGCAGGCACCACAAGGAGTTGGCCCACAGCAAGAGCCAGAGCACAGGCAACTATTACAACCTCTGTGGGCGCTGGCCAAGCTGGTGCAGGTCCACATGGGCCAGAACGGGGCGGGGGGGGGGGGGCAGGAGGGTTGTGTGTGCATGGGGGTCCTGCAGCCAGCTTCACCCCTGCCTCCTGGCTGCTGGTGTGGGGAGACTCAGTTCTTCCAGCCTCGGTTTCCCCGCTGAGGCCTGAGGGTGTGTCTGCAGGGGAATGGGGGTGGGGCTGCTCTGGGGAGGCTCCCTCCCCTTTACTGAGAACCAGGCTGCCACCTGGTGGCTGCCCCAGGCCCTACAGAGCCTGCCTGCTCTTCGTAGATCTGGAGTAGGGGAGGGTCAGAGAGGTGGGCAGGGCAGATGGTGGCTGGCCTGGTTGGGCTGCTGCCTGGGCCCTGTGGGTCTGTCTGTCTGAGAACTTTGTGGCCGAATGTGGGTCTGTGCCCCTCACCTGGCCAGGCTGTGACCCCCGGTCTCACTCGTGTGCCCACCTCCTGTCCTGAGTCAGGTGATTTCAGGGGCAGCTTCCTGGCGTGGAAGAGTCAGAACAAGCTGGGGACTTCATACTGTGTTGCTCACACAGCAGCGGGACCAAGCAGACTGCCGGCCACCCGTCACCCACTTTGTGATCCGCTCCCAGATAGGAGGCGGCAGCCAGGGTGTGGGTGTGACTCTGGGAGGCAGTGGTGGCCCCCGGTGGTGGCCACCGCCCCCACAACCGGACAGGAAGTGCGATGTCGGAGGCAGGGAGTTTCCACTCCCTCAGTGAACTGGCCAAGCTCTACAAGGAGAACCCCATGGTGGGGAAGTCAGGGCCTGCGGTGCCCCCAAAACGGGTGCACCCCCCACCCCTGCATATGAACCTGGGAATCCAGAGTGGGCTGCTCCCCTGGGGGCTCGAGGGCCACCAGCACAGCCCTGCCCAGGGAAAAGGGGGCAGGATGGCTGAGGGCAGGGCACCTGCCCTGAGAGGATGCTATGGGACCCTCCTGAGCTTGGACGCAGGCCTCTCCCTGCCAGCCCCTCAAGGCCACGAAGATCAGCATCCACAGCCACGTGGGAGAGCTCGGCCAGGCCATGGACGCAAAGAGAAAGCCAAGCAGGGCTTCTGGGAGGAGTTTGAGGGGCGGGGCGGTGGGGGGTATTTCGGACTCTGGGGAAGGGTCAGCTGTGGCTGAAGTCTTGTCTTCCTGCCAGGTGCTGCAGCCACAGGGACACCAGCTTCTGTGTCCCAGGGAGGGGCAGTGGCCAGAGAACAAGCCCGAGTCCATACAGCACCCTTACAGCACCCTTCCCTGGCAGGGCCTCAGGGTGGGGGCAGGGGCCGTTTCCCACCACAGGTGTGAAGCTCCCTCTTTCACACCAGGGGCCCCTTGCTCACCTGGAGACCTAAGTGGCACCTGACCCTCCCAGCTGACGCCACTTGTGCTGTCCTGCATGGTGTGGACAGCAGCACGCCTGGAGCCGGCCACATGAGTGCCAGCCACCTAGGCCTGGCCCACTGCTGCTAGGGGAGCCAGGGCCCCAGGCTGTGGGCCTGGGCAGGACAGTAGGTATTTGGGGGAGGGGGTGTGGCAGTCCCCAAGGCAGGCACCCTCAGCGGGGACTGGACGAAACAGACATTGGTTCTAAGCACCTCCCTAGCCTACGGTGGAAGGGACTGTGCGTGAGCCACCTGGGGCTTCTTTGCATGTCATTTGCACCGAACTTGCATTTGTTCTCTCTTCCTGGAAACAGCAGGCAGCTGACCCCACCCCCTCCCAGAGTGACCCAGAGGAGAAGCCAGGCCAAGGACTGGGCAAGGTGGACATTGCCACCCGGGGCTGTCTGCAGATCACAGTGTCTGCTGTCTGGACCACGGTGCACCGAGAACACATGTGTCATTGTCATGGCCACCAGGGAGCGGAGCGAGGCCGGGTGGGAAGGCAGGCTTGTCCTGTGTGCTTATCTGGACTTGTGACGGCGGCTGATCCGGCCTTGCTTCTTGCATCTTCAGGAAGCTCTGGGGAGTGGGGAGGGCCCTCGAGAGCCCCCGTGTATTCACGGGTGTGTGTGTCCCCGCAGGGTGCAGGGACAAGGTGCTGGTGGTTTTCTAGCACCACTGATGCAATGCACCCCCCACCCCAGGATAAGTGTTTCCGATGCTGGCCAGGGCTGAGGGCTGCCCAGAGTACAGCTGGACACGTGGGTGGGGCACGGCTGACGGCCAGGCCTCAGGCTGCTGTGCGGGAGTATCAGGTGTGGTGGCCAGACCAGGTGAGCCTTGAGGGCAGTGGGACGTTCGGAGCCAGAGCGGTCAGTAGCCCCAGGTCTGCCCTGGGGAGAGGAGGGTCCTACCTGGCTCCACCAATCCCACTGGCCTTGCTGGCTTCCCTGTCCCTCAGCTCAGTGGGCACAATCCTGGCCTGGACTCTGCTGGGCAATGTTCACAGGGGGGCCATTCTCAGCCCCAGGCCCCAGACGCCTGACTCCAGGGTGGCCTCACACACGTGGCCTCCACAGTCTCTTCTTGGGCCATCTCAGCAGCTTCGATCTCCTTGGTTTACCAGTGGTGCCCCTGTCTGTCCCTGGCACGGACCCTTCCTCTATAGGGATGGAGGTCCTGCAGACCCCTCACCTTTGGCCCTTCCCAAATAGAGCTCACAAATAGAGCCCAAAACCTGCTCCTGCTTCCTTTCCTCAGGCAGCTGAGCCATAGGGAGCCATCTGTGCCCCCTCACCCCCAAGCCTGAACCCCATTTTTTCCTTCCAACCCCTCCAGCTCAGCCTTGGCCCTGCTGATCACTCCTGGCCTCAGTTTGCCTCCTCCTGACTTATTCCCTGCACGTCTCCCACCCCGAGGTGGGCAGCACCCGCTCTGACTCGGTGGCCCCCCCCCCCCCGGAAACTGCCCAGAAAGGCCTGGATGGGCGCTCACCAGCCTGGCCCTGCCCAGGAGCCGCTGCCACGCAGAGAAAGCAAGCATTACCAGTACTTCAGCTGGCCCGACCATGGGGTCCCCACGGGGCCCACTGGCGGACTCGGCTTCCTGGAAGAGGTGAACCGGGCCCAGAGTAGCGCTCCAGGGGCCGGCAGGCCCACGGTAGTCACTGCAGGTGCAACCTGGGGCCAGGCGGAGCGGGGCCCCGCGGCGCAGGTGAGACCGGAGGCGGGGCAGGGCCACGCGGGTATAGGCGGTGCAACCCGGTACAGGGCCACGGCTTCGTCCTGCGAACCGCCACGGGCATCCCGGTCGCTCCGCACAACGCCCGCACAGGACGCGGAGGCACCGTGGTCGTGACTGACAACCTGGTGGGCGTCATCCGGAGGCAAGGTGAGCCGCCCCACTCCCCCCATGGGCCCCGCCTCTCCTGCCTAACCCCGCCCCACCTTGTCGCCCGGGCTCCACCTTGAGCACGCTGGTTCCCAGGGCTGGACGGCGACGTCGACGACCCCAAGACGATCCAGCGGGTGCGGCGGCAGCGCTCGCGGACGGCGCAGACCGAAGTGCAGTACGAGTTCGTGCAGCCGGCGTTGCCGCGGGACTTCCAGGACCAGCAGCTGCGCCTGCGCGAGTAGGCGGGGGCGGGGCCGGTCCGGGGCGGGGCCCGCGGGGCGCCACGTGACCAGCGCCCCCCCCCCCCAGTCTAAGCACTTGGAAGAGCCAGACACCTGGGCCCGCGCCGCGTGAGCTTCCGCGGCGTGAGCGGGGGCATCAGGGAGCAGAACCAGGCCGGGATCCCGCGTGGGGGCCGGGCGATGTCCCTGCTCGGGCCAGGAGGTCGCGGGGGCGTGGCCAGGGTGTCTGTGTGTGCGCAGACCAACGGAACGGGGTCTCCGCCCGCAGAGCCCCGACCTCCGGCGAAGGGGACAAGGACCTGCTGATTCTCAGGACGTGCGGGGCCGTGTGCCCGCGCCAGGCGCGGCTGGAGCCGCGCGAGGAGCCCCAGAGCCCAGGAAGGCCGGCCTCCGCATTCTTGGAAAGCGCTGTATTTAGAACAGTAGCCTGGAGCTTGTCGGGGAGCCTGCCCGCCTGACTCCCTATGCGGCCTGGACGCCTGGATATGCAGAAGGGCAGTTGGGAGACCCTGGTGTCCCAGTCCCTTCTGGGGCTCCCAGGTGAGGGTGGGGGAGGTAGGGCTTCAGGGCTGTGGTGTGTCTCTCAGTGTGGGAGGCCACCAGTGACCACCCGCACAAAACAGTGACCATGTGTGACCCTGTGTGCTACTTTCAAGTGTCAGCCTGTATGTGTGACATAAGTGCCCCGTGAGCTGGTGGCTAGTCCATGCTTGTCACCCCCACCCCCAGAGCTGCCCCTCAGCCCTGTCCACAGCGCTGTGGTCTGTGATGGCTCAGTCCCTGCCGGCCCCAGGCCATGACATTGCGGTCACAGGTGCGCAAATGCTTGTTGAATGAGGGAATGTTTGAGGTGCTCATGTGACCTCATGTCAGCCTCATGACGAGGGCGAGGCTGTGTGCATCACTGCTGTGTGATGGGTGCAGTCACTGGCATGTGCTCCGTGGGCGCACGTACCGTCCTGTCCCCACTGGTGCTGTGGCCTTGTGGTGTCCTCAGTAAAATGCCCTGTTCCCAATTCTGTGTCACTACTGGGGCCTGGGACAGGGTACATTTGGGTCCCCATGGCAGCCCAGCTTCCCCAGGGTCTCCCCACCCCAGCAGAGGCCCGGCTGGGTGGAGCAGGAAGGCCAAGGCTTCGGGGTGAGGGGTGAGGAGGCTGAGAGCCAGAACTGGCCTGGCCTCTCTTGGCCGAGCCAGCCCGGTGGTGCAGGGTTCCTGGGGCTGATAGCAAAACTGTGTGGGGTTGGGGTGGGGCTGGCAGGACGCTGCTGCTTCGCCAGCCAGGCCCATGGAGGGTCTGCTGGAGGGACCTGTTGTCTGTGGGTTGTCAGGACACACTGGCTATCACCACTCCTGTTTCGGTTGTCAGTTCCTGGGCAGCCATGAGGTTCTGCAGCCCTGCAGTCCTGGCTTCCAGCAGGACCATGGCTGAGGACCGGAGAGGGCGCTGGACTAGGCCTCACTATCTCAGGTGCTCTGGACCCTCCCCTCCTCCCTAGGGGACTCTGTAGGGGACTCGACCTAGCGGGCAGCCAGGTCCTGAACTGCTCCCGCCCATCCACAGCGCAGAGGAGATGGGGGTTGGACCCCCTAGCACCTGGGGCCCACCTGCCCTAGGGGCTGCTGGGAGTTGGCTCTAGTAGGGGTGCGCTCTGGATTGAGGCTCTCTGGGGCGGGGCGGACCGTGGGCTTTTCTGGAGGGAAGGACTTGGTGCAGGGAAGAGGGCGCGCAAAGTGAGGACCCTTAACAAGTGTGGATACAAAACAATTTATTTAAAAATGTACAATTGAGGAGGGCGGGATGGGCACTGGGAGGCTGGGCTCTCAGCCACTGTCCTCTGTGCCCCTGTCTGAGGGCACGGTCAGCACCCCCACCCGACGGAAGGGGCCAGCCCTGCCTGGGCGCGGTCTGGGGAAGGAGCCATGGGTGAAACGTGAAAGTGAGGATGACGTGCCCCCTCCCTTCTCAGCGAGGGGCTGCCCTGTGGGCGATTCACAGTGTACGCAGGGAGGGGCCTGGCCAGGCTGTCTCTCCTGGACTCAGTTTCCCCAGCTGCCCAATGGCAGTTGGGGGCGGGGGTGCTCCCTGGGGCTCACAGGAGCCTGTGATTCTTGGAGGCTTTGGGGAGCCTTCTGTTCACCCTGTCAGGACCTAGCCCCACAGAATGGGGGCAGCGAGCCAGATGGGGTCCTCATGAGGAGATGTTGGGGCTCCTCTAGGGTCCTGGGGAGCTGACTCCCAGCAGCTGCTGCGCCCGTGACTCCAGCTGCAGGCTGGGAACCCACGCATGGGCCGTGGGGCAACCCTAGTTGTCGGCCAGGGGCCCGAGAGAGAAGGTGGCTGTGTCGGCGACAGTGGCCAGGGCAGTGCTGGCAGGAGGCCGGGTCAGGCAGTGCAGGTTCCCGGTCCTGAGCGCACAGTGCACGGGCCAGAGCACCACGCAGAAGAGCAGCAGCAGCAGGGCCGTGATGAGTGCCATGCGCCTCCAGTCCCGGCAGCGTGCCCAGCAGCGGGCCAGACGGCCCCGGCGGCTGGCAGGGCCCGGGATGGGAGTGGGTGCGGTGGGCTCGGCGGGCTTGAGGCCCACGTCCACGCACACGAAGCCAGGGGCCGAGAGGCCAGGTGCGGAGGGCTGGGGGCAGCAGCACAGCTTGGTGCCCTCCAACCAGACAGGCTCCTCCCGCCGCAGGTGGGCTGGCATCTTGGCCTGCAGCTGACGGCTGGTGCGCAGCCCGGGGGCCCCGGCGGCAGGCACGGCTGTGGGCTGCCGGCAGAATGGGCAGGGCACAGCCTCACTGCCAGGTCGGCTTGCCGGCTGGGCAGCCGCCAGCCGTGCCAGGCACTCCAGGCAGAAGACGTGAGTGCAGGACAGCTCCTTGGGTGTCTTAAAGATGTTGTCATAGCCCGAGAAGCAGATGGAGCACTCCAGTGGGGAGGCCACCTTCTCTGAGCCAGGGGTGCTGGGGGACCTGGGGCTGCTGGCCGAGCTGAGGGACCTGGGGCTGCTCACCGAGCCGGGGGACCTGGGGCTGCTGGCCGAGCTGAGGGACCTGGGCACTGTTGCTGTGGTGGTGCTCTGGCCGGGAGGCGGCATGGCCGTATGCCACACCTGCCCGTCTGATGCCATGGCTCTGAGCTGTTGGACAAACAGAGACGACTGTGAGTGGCCACAGGCTGTCCTTGCCTACAGGGGCAGCCTGTCACTCTCTTTTGTCAGGCTCCGGTCCCAAAGATCCTGGGAAGGACACAGCCTGCCTCTGGGCACCTCCAGAAAGTCCCACCTGTGCCCTGTCCCACCCCCTCCAGCTCCTCCCATGCTGAGACAGGGGTGGCATCCCGAGTGCTCAGGCCTGACCAGCCCAGACAGGCCCCTGGGCACAGGGGTGTCATGCTGACTGCTCAGCGGACGCCTCTTGCTGGCCCTGCCCTACCTGGCTGTGCCCCCTGGCAGAGATAAAGGTGACAATGACCATGGCCCACAGCAGTTACTATTTACACATGGGCTCTGCCAGGCTGGGCCAGGTCAGGTGGCAGAAAAGGCAGTGTGGAGGGAGGGGCGACTCGGCCAGGTCACCTGGCCGACAGACCCCGGGCTCTCCCAGGTGGGTATGGCTCCAGGTCAGGGGAGTGGGTTTGCCCACAGATCCCAGTGCCGGTGGCCAGTTGTCAGGCAGCGGGGTGGGGGCCAGGTGCCAGGCCTGGCTGGGCCAAGCCATCAGTCCACAGGGGATGGGGGAGAGGGGGGTGCCTGAGCAGGGGTGGGGGCTGGAGGCCCGAGGAGGGTTTGTCTTCCAGCCATGCCCTGAACCTGAAGGTCCAGCTTGTCTGGCTGGTGGTGAGGGCCCCGTGCCAGCCCTCAGCCCCCTGAGGGGACGGGACGTGGATGGCCCTCTGTCCTCTCTCAGCCGAGCACACAGCTGCGCCCTCCAGACCCCCCCCCCCGTTTCCGTGGGAGACCCTGTCTGTCTGCCTGGCCAGGCTCAGGTGACCGGCCTGCTGACCAGGGCCTTGCCCAGCCCTGCCCCTCCACTGGGCCCAGGCAGCCACAGAGTGGACAGAGACGACCAGGGCCTTGGGAAGACCCTGACCATGTGGCCCCAGGAGCTCGGGAGGCCCCCCAGAGGTGACCTGGCCCTGACTTTCTGGTCAGTCCAGGCGGGCCAGTGGGGTGACTCCTCGATGGCACACCACAAAGGCACGGGTGTTGCTGCATCATGACTGACTGCCGTGAGTCATGGTGCCATCACTGTGATGTCAGGAGTGTCCCCCATATCGTGACACAAGGTGTCACCGCATCCGGGTGACAGCGGTGGCGGCAGGGTGGCGGCAGGCTCGGCAGGCTCGAGGGGACGGCGGGCTGTCCTTGCCCAGGCCTGTGTGCCCCACACAACCGGTTCCATGGTCTGAGGCCCCACCCCTGAGGAGCTGCCCCGCCCTGAGCCCGTACAGGTGAAAGGTGAGTGCCAGCCGAGCAGG
Source organism: Anoura caudifer (assembly GCA_004027475.1). Lineage (NCBI taxonomy): Eukaryota > Metazoa > Chordata > Mammalia > Chiroptera > Phyllostomidae > Anoura > Anoura caudifer. The sequence continues at coordinate 249,762 of PVKU01001695.1, read as the reverse complement.
CCTTACCTGGTGGGCAGGGGTCAGTGGGGCATGGTCCTCCCGGTCGGCCACGGCCGGGCTCTGAGGCGCCAAGCTCTCCTGCTCCAGCAGCGCTTGCTCCCGCCACCAGGGCAGTTCCAGCCTCTGCTCACCTGGCAGGTGTCCCTCCTCAGGCTGGTCGACAGCAGCTATCTTGGTGGCCCTGGCCTGGCAGGTGTGTTCCGGGCAGGTGGGGTACAGGGGTTTGCGTGTGCTCTCCCAGGTGTCAAGTGCTGAGGCAGGTGTGAGTTCTCTGGCTGTGTGAGTCCTGGCAGGTGTATTTATACACTTAGGTCATGCTGGCCAGGGGTGTGGCCTTGGCTTTGGGATTGGCTAGCCTCCTGCCCTCTCCCTGGCAAGCTGGGCAGTGGAGGGCGGGGAGTCAGAGGTGAGAAGTGAGAGCCTGGGGTGGAGCTCGGGGGCACAGTCAGCGTAGGCCTCCCCAGTCTGGGCAGGTCCTCGGGGCGCCTGGGTAAAACTGCCCCCTGCGGCCCCTGCAATGCCCAAGTGCCCCCCCCCCCGCCAGAAACAGATCAGCTCACCGCCCTGTTTGAGGCCCTGGCGGCACCTGAGCCCCTAGGGGGCTGCCAGCGCCCCACTCACAATCTCAGCCCAGCTTATCACACCCTGTGGTCCGCTGACGCCCCCCTCACAGCCCCCTCTTCAGCCCCCCCACCTCATGTACACGGCCCACTGATGCATGTGTCCACATACGTGGGCCACCCCAGTGTGCACATGCACAGCCCTCCCAAACCTGCAATTCTGCCGCCCCTGCCCCCACCCGCTGAGGCCTTCGAGGGCAAGGAGGGATCTCCCTGCTCTGGGCCCCGGGAATAGGCTGAGAGGTCAAGCACCCCCAAGGGGTGGAGTCAGAGGTGAGGATGCGGCAGGGACCAGGAGGGCCAGTGTCAGGGGTCAGTGTCTGCTGTGGGCACCCTGGGCCACACATGTGGGACCCTGGAGCCCAAGGCAGCCCCGCCCAGCTGGGGGGGCTGGAAGTCTTCCTGGGGGAGGAAAGAGGTTTCAGCCAGTCAGCATGGGGTCCCAGCTGTGCAGGAGGGGCCTGGGCCGCACCCCTCACACCCACCCTGTGCCGGGGATGCCCCCAGCCCTGATGCTCGGCCCTCCTTGCAGCCGTGGCAGGCTGCCCACCCCCGGCCGCGCGCAGCAGCACCTCAGCGCGTGTCTGAGCTGATCGCAGGGTGGAGGGCCCCTGCCGCCGAGATGGCCCCCGCTGTTGAGCCTGTGGGGACGTGGTGTTGAGCTCAGTGATGTGGGGGGTGCTGTGCAGCCTGGGTGGTAAGGGTGGCCCGCCTTACACCCATAGGCTGCCCCCACCCACCACCTCAGCTGGTGGCCTGGGACCCCCCGAGACCCCCCAGCCCCAGAAGCTCTAGGAGAAGCACTAAGAGACCACAGAGGCCAGAGGTCAGCAAGAGGAAGACCAGCTTCGGGAGGTGAGTGGGGACACCGGAGCCCAGGAGCAGCCAGCCGAGGGGAAATGGGGTAGGTGGGCAGCTGAGGGCCTCATATGGAGGCAGAGATGCCAGGTTCTCAGGGGATGCCTGACCAGGACGAGGGCGGCGGGGGCCCAGAGAAGGGGGCGGGCGCTCTGTCGGAGGAGGGTGGGCTCCTGGGTGGGGAGCGTGGCCTGGCCTAGCTGCCTACCACGGGGCCGAGTTCCCACGGGGACTCCCAGGAAGTGTCCTCAGTCCTTCTGCTGAGGATGCCGCCCTGAGGGCTCCTGGGACTGTCCCCGCCGAGGTCACTCAAGCTCCTCGGGGGACAGTCAGTGCCCAGAGTCACAGGGACAGGAAGGCCTGAGGAATGTGCCCCCTTGAGGGCGACCGGGCCTCGCTGGACACGAGGCAGGGCCAGACCCCGGTCCCCACGCCCGCTCACCCTCCAGTCTGCTGGGGAGCAGCAGTGCCCGTACACGCGTCCTCCGTGGGGGCGGGTGGGCGTGCCCGCACCAGCACAGCCCCCGGCTGGGTGTGACAGCGCGTGTCCCCGCGCGTGCATACGTGTGAGGGGAGCGTGGCTGCTAGCGTGCAGCCCTGTAGCCCTGGGACTCCCTGGACGGGGGAGAGGACAGTGCCCTCGATGACACCACTACCCAGTCCTGGGCCCCCCACAGCCACGTGGGCAGAGAGGACTGTCCTCCATGGCCTGCCCTGGCCCGGCCCCTCCCCAGGACCGGGTGCCACCTGGCACAGGATGTGGCCACCTGTGCGAGGCACTGCAGGGCTCGTCTGGGGCTCAGGGGACTGGGGCCACGCCCCCCGCCTGTGGCCCCAGCTGACTTGTCGGCTGCTCAGCTGCCCTGTCCCTGCCGGCCAGGGACACTGGCCCCGAGTTGCTGGGTCACGGCCGCGCTGTGTGCAAGGCCCCGGCCCTGGACATGGGAGGCAGGGGCTGCACACCTGGGTCCAGCCTCCACCCCACCCCCGGGCACTGGGCTCCGGACCAGGTGGCTCTGCTGGCGGGTCCTGTGGGCCCAGCAGCCCTGCCCCTCCCATGTCCACAGTGAGGGCTGGGTTCCCAAAGGTCGGCCAGGCCACCCCTCCCCGGTCTTGCTATGGCCACCTCCTTCTGGGGCCCATGCCCAGGACCCCACCAGCACCTCTCTGGCCCCACCTGGTCCTGCCTCGTGTACCCGCCTCCCAACGCTGCTGACCTCTGACCTCTGCTGGCTGGCCGGGCTTCTCCCAGTGCTGAGGATGAAGGAATGAGCTGCAGCTGTGACCCTGGGGCTGCACGCCCTGAACTGAGCTCACCTCCTGGGGCACGGTGGTGAACACTGCCCCCTGCTGACCTCTGTGGTGGTCGACATGGTGCCCCACCTGTCTGCTTTGGCCTGAGCTATGACCCTACACATGGGCTTCACTTTGGCCCCTTCTGTGAGGGCCTGGAGCCCAGGTGGAGGGCCCTGGATGGAGACAGACGAGGGAGAGGGCTGCCCCCCACCCGCACTGCAGACGCCTGCCCTGATGGCATCCCCGCCCCAGCCTCAGGCACCCCCCACCTGCTTTCTGGTCTGGGTGCCCGGGTCATGGGGACGGTGAGTCCAGCAATCCCACCCCTACTCCCTGGGCACCGACTGTGCGCCAGTGCCCAGTGGCACAGGGCAGACTGGTGTGACCGAGGGCACAAGGTCCCAGGCCGCAGCCCCAGTTTCAGGGGAAGGGCGTCCCAAGTGTGGGGCAGGGGGAGGAGACAAACTCCAAGGGAGTGGGTGGGACCTGCGAGCTTGTGGGAGGGTCGTGGCTGAAGGGACCCTGGGTTTCAGGGTGGGGGGAGATGGGGAGGGTGGAGGGCACCCTAGGCTGGGGTGGCTGGACCTGCTGCCCTGGCCAAACATGGCTTTCCTCTTCTATCCCTGAGTTAGGAGCGTGGCTTGGTGCCACCCAGGAGCAGCGGGCGTGAGCTTCCTCCGGAGGGAGGGCCGGATGGGCCCCCTCGCTGGGCAGGGGTGTGTGGGGGCCATGCACAGGCTGGCTGTAAGTCCTCTCTCTTCCCTGTCGCCGCCCCTGAAGCCCCTGGGGACCCGGACCCTGGTCTCCCCACCTGCTGTGCCCCCTTCTCACGCAGAGAGGACCGAGAGAGAGAGCGCGGCCAGGGCCAGGGGGCACAGCCCAAGCCCATGACGTTGAAAAGCCCACATCGGGCCTCCGCGAGCACAAAGGTGGCTGCTGTTCCTGTCAACACCCCTTCCTTCCCGTCTCCACCAGGGCTCGTCCTGGGCCCCACCCTGTGTCGGGTTCTGTCTGGCCAGGCCGCCCTCCCAGCCAACGATGCTGCCGGAGCAGGTGCCTGCCCCCCGGCCTGGGCCTGGTCTGGGGAGGCTGGTGGTCATGGGCAGGCAGGCAGTTTCCAGAGCGCTGTGCCCAGAACACAGGACGGAGCTCGGAGCCGTCCCGCAGCCCCCGGGGTGTGCACACGCTCCGTGCCCACCTCGGCCCAGCGGATGCTCCCCCAGCTGCCCAGTGGCCACCACCTCAGACCAGGGTTCCCGGGGACGGGTGAGCGGGCAGGCCTGGAGTGGCTCTCTGCTGCCCCCACCAGGGCAGGGCTGTGCTGTGGCAGCTCAGGCCTGGCTGGCTCTGGGGGTGAAGCCCTGGGCCCTCCTTGGCCAGGCCACCCACCACAAGTCAACATCCCCACGCTCCGCGGCCCCTCCAACCGGCACTCCGCCCACCTGTCGCTCCCTCCTGGGGCCCATGGGCATCCTGTGTGCAGGGGTCTGCAGCCACCCCTAAGCTCCACACTCCCCACCAGGCCTGCTGGGCTGCAGAAAAGCCCCTCTGAGAAGCAGCCACACCTCCCATCTCAGGTTTGGTGAGTTGGGGGCCGCTGGGCTGTCCTGCCGGCCTGAGGCAGGTTGGGACAAGCCCCCTTCTCCCAGGAGTGGCATCCCAGAGGGGGGGGTCTGTGCGCGGGCACCTATCCCAGCCTCAGCCCAGGCTTTCGGGTGGGGGTGCTGGTCCTCGTGGAGGGCTCTCCATGCCCCCGCCCCGCCCTGGTGAGGGGAAGCTGCTCCAGCCGGTGGGGCCACGCCCACTCGGGGGGCAGATGAAGCCTGGAGCGGTGAGGACAGGAAGGGGAAAGCCGAGGCGTTTATTGGACGTGGGGTTGGGGCGGCTGCTCTCTCCACTGCTGCACAGGACGCATGCACGTCTGCACACCAGGGCGGCCTGGGTGGGCTCTGCCCCGCGGGGGGGCGCAGGGGGGCCAACTGCGCAAGCCCCACCTTGGGAAGAAGCGAGTGCGGGCCTCGGCTGCGGGTCTGGGAAGGACGGCCGTACTGGGCCCAGTGCCGGGAGGTGGCCCCAAACCCGCCTTGCTCAGGAGCCGTGGCCCCTGCAGGTCAGGCAGGGCAACCCGGGCCACTCCCCAGGCAGGTGGGCCCCAGGCACATGTGCCCTTGGCGCCTGGCAGCTGCAGGCGGCGCCGTCCTGGGTGGGCAAAGCCCACTGTGTGCGGGGCCCAGGCTCTTCTGCAAAGGCATTTCGCTTACAGACCGAAATCCGCGGGACCGAGGCGACTGGCTCCTGCAGCTCCTGGAAACGAGGGGTCACAGGCTCGGGGTCTCAGCTCGAGGGCTGGTGCTGAGCCCCTGTCCTCCATCTCAGTCTGGGCACCAGCCGGGACACCCGAAGGCCTCCGCCTCACTGCCTGTTAAAGGTGTCTGCCCACTGGGCTCCTGACGGGCAGCGGCCGGCCTGGCTGTCCCTCACGGTCTGTCCCTGGGCCGGGGCCCTCGCGGGCTCCCTCCCAGCCTGGCTCAGGAGTGCGGCCCCTTCGGGAGCCGCTGGATCCCGCTCAGCAGTGCCTGTCGCTGGGAGACGAGAGCTGGGCCAGGGGCAAGCCCGGGACTGTCCAGAAGCCTCCCAGGACAGAGCCTGGCCCTGCATTCAGGGCTTCCTCCTCGGCGGCGTGCAGAGCTGCAGGCGAGCCTCAGGGTCAGACGTTGCTGACCCGGGCCTCCACCAAGGAGACGGCAGCAGGGCCCGTGCCCCTGTCCGAGGGCCTCTCCCGCCTGACGTAGCGTGGCTTCCGCACTGGAACAGGGTGGGAGACAGGCGGGGTGAGTGCGGGGCCTGGGTCGGGGAGCACACCCCACTCGGCCCGCCTACCAGCGGGATCGCTGCCGCAGATGGACAGAAGCCACCCCTGTGCCCCGCCCCCCAGCACCCCCCCAGCACCAGGGCCTGGGCGGCGCCTGTCACACCCAGAACCCAGAGCCACAGGTCGCAGGGGGCATCGCAGGGCGCATGGCAGCCCCCAAATATGTCCACAGTCTCAACCCCAGAACCCGCGATGTGACCTCGTTTGGGAACAGGGTCGGTGCAGTTGTGGTGAAGTTAGGGGGCGTGAGCTGGGGTGCTCCTGGGTCCACCAGGGAACCCTAACTTCAGGGACCAGAGTCCTCACAAGGGGCCACAAGCCCAGGGACGCCTGAGCCACCGGGGCTGGGAAGGCAGGAAGGACCCCCAGCCCCTGGCAGCCTCAGGGGGGCACCGCCAGCTCCGTTCCCGACTCTGCACGGTGGGCCGTGCGCTGCAGCTGCCCTGGGAGACGCTCGCAGGGGCCGTGAGACATGGGAGATGCCGCAGGCCGGACACTTCAGGGGCTGCAGACGAGCGCTTCAGGGAACACAGCGGGTCTGGCCTGGACCCAGTGGCTTCTGTCCCCTAGAGTGGCACGGCCTCTCCTTTCCCCACCACAACCCTCGCAACCGTGGCGAGAACAGGGGCGGGCGAAGGCTCACGGCCGAGGCTGGGTGACCGTGGTGCTCGAGGCACCGCCCGCTGAGGCCGGACACACCCGACGCGGTGAAATGAAGCCCCAGCCCTGGGGGCGGGGGGGGGACGACACAGGAGGCCCAGCACCTGCTGCTCAGGTAGCGGGGGGCTTGGCGAAGGGGCCAAGTGAGGGTGGCGGGGGTGACCCCTGACCCTATGCTGGGATCCTCCTCCTGCTTCCGTGGACCCAACCCCCCAGGACTGAAAGGGGAAAGGCACGCGAACTGCGGCTGATGGAGGGGACCGAGCAGCTGGGTGGGGGGTGTGGGGCCAGACACCACCAAGTCCAAGTCCCCGCTGTCCCTGCTGCGGCCCCACGGGGGTGGCTGATGCCGGAGACGCCCGGCGTTTTAAAATTCTCGCCCAAGGACAAGGGACCCCAACAGGTGAGGGCAGTAAGAGCCGACCTACCTGAGGACTGTGGTGGGGGGATCATCGCGGCCTTGAAAGGAAAGGAGCGCATGAGAGGGCGGGGCCCACAGGGCACAGGGCAGCCCCACCCCCCCCCCCCCCGGGTTACTTACGGCTTCGCCAGGCTGCAGGGCCGGGGCTGTGGGGGAGAGCGCAGGTGTCACGCGGGGACCGTGCAGCCACCTCAGCCCGGGGCTCGGGCAGGTGGGGGTCCCTCCACACCACTGCCTAGCAGTGCCCTAGGCCTGGCGGTCAGCCCGGACACAGATCCCACCCCAGCCCCTGGGTGAGCTGCCCCCAGGCCCCAGCTTCCCGCCCTCAGCAGAGAGCAGCCGGCCCTCAGGGTGCTTCTCTAGGCCTCCAGGCTGCCATGCCGCGCAAGCTCCCCTCCTGGGCTGCCCACTGGGGGCCTCGGGGGGACCCCACCCTGCCGCCACCCTGGCCTCTCCCAGGACTGTGGCTACTGGGGCTGAGCAAACGCTGCTCCAGGGCAGCAGGGAGGAGGCACTGAGCGGCCCCTGCACGGCACACACGCAGAGACCTGTGCCTACCACGGCCCGCAGGCTCCCAGCGCTGACCCCAGAGCCCCTGTCCTGGGCGGCGGGGAAGGGCCAGCCCCACCGCCCAGGACAGGCAGCTGCGGCAGCTCCGTGGAAGTGCCCAGGGCGGTGGAGGTGGCGGTGGGTGTGGCCCACAGGCACTGTCTGCTGAGGAGTCTGCTCTGCTGGCCGCCCACCTGCCGGGCACCCTGAAGGGCGCAGCAGGAGTGACACCCCTGCCCTCAGGAAGCAGGGCCGGCGTCCAGGCCCAGGGGGTGGAGTCACAGCAGCTCCCTTTCCGCGGAGACCCCCAAGGTCCGCACCCCTGGGCCAGGACAGCCCTCCTCCCCCCGGCCCCTCCCCCACCCCCTGTGCCACTCTCAGGCTTTGCGGCTGGACACCAGCACAGCCCCACCCCCGCGTCCACCAGGCAGTGCTTGGGGCCTGGCAGGGGCTGCTGCCCGGGAGCCCGTGGCCGGGCAGGGGCTGCTGCCGTGTCAGGGACAAGTACCTTTGTTTCCTCCGTAGCAGAGCCTGGGCAGTTTACTGGCGCGCTTGAGGTAGAAGAAACCAGCCACCGCGAGGATGAGGCTGGAGCTGAGGAAGAAGGTCCCCAGGAAGAGGGAAGCTGCCACCTGAGGGCCCCCTGCAGGAAGGGCCGCGTGTCAGCCAGCCCTCCTTGCACACACCTGGGCCGACCAGCCGGGGGGGGGGGGGGGGGGAGTCCCAGCACATCAGCAGGTGTGTCTGCTCCAAATCCGCAGCACCGGAGCCAGGTGTGTGCAGCAGCCCTTCCTGCAGCCGCTGCCCCTGCTGCCGGCCGGGCCCCGGGGCAGGAGGCTGGGCTGTGTGGGTGGAACCCGCCCTAAACTCAGCTGCTCCGGGCCAGCACGGGGCCCTCAGTCCAGGGGCCCAGGCAGCAGGTCCTAGGGAACACGACCTCCTCACCAAGCACCATCACACCTGCCCGCAGCAGCCCCACTGCGCGTCTCAGGTGGGACGGACGCCGGGCAGCCAGCCCAGGGGGTGAGGGCACTTGTCTGGGGCAGTGCCTGCAGTCCGCTCTGAGCCCCACATGCTGGAAGAGCCCCGGGGGTGGGCGTGAGGGCTGCCCCCCGACCTCTGGAGAACCACACGCCCCGGGTCCCTGTGGACCAAGGGCTCGGCGTGCCAGGGGGGAGGCAGAGGCGGTGATGCACCACTCTAAGGGCCTCTGCCGGCTGGGACCGTCCAGAGCTCCCCTGGGCAGCGCTCACGGCGGCGGGGTCCGGCCCTGTCCCTGAGGACTCCCCGCCCCCGCCCCCCATGACCTGCCCAGAGGCCCCACTCTGGTCTGGGAAGCAGGGACACTTACCAAGACTCGGCTGCCCAGGAGTCCCTGTGTTCCTGTTCACGGGGGGCTGCGTGCCCTGGCCAGCAGCTGCGAGGAACACGCCTGTTAATGTTGGGCCACGCATGGGGACCCCGTGAGGACCCCCAGGGAGCCAGAGATGCAGCCCCCAGGGGAGTCACGAGAAAGGATGACCACGGAGGCAGAGCAGCCTGCAGCAGTCCTGACTGGACACAAGCCTCGGGGAGAGAGGGGTCCAGGGCGAGGTGGGCACCCCGCTGCCCTGGGGACAGGAAGGGCGACCCCCACCGGTCCCTCCAGAACTGGGAGATGTGGACTGGGCGCAAGGCGGGCCCGGTGGGTATGGGGGGTGGGGGTGGACAGCGACCTACAGCTTCTGCACTCGGAGCTGTTGTAGGGCCCGCTCCTGCACCGGACGCAGCTGGCACTCCCGTCCTCGTTCCGGCGCCTGAAGCAGCCTGTGCCAGCGGAGACAGCGAGGGACGGCTCAGCTTGCCGTCCGCTGGCCGAGCATCTGCGGTTTCCGTCTGTACGAGTTTTCATTCCAGGGCGCTAGTTAAGCCGCTCTGGAAGGACGGCCTCGGACAAGTCTCACCCTCGAGACAGGGCCTCCCGCCTCCGCAGCCTTGACCGCCAGGCTCACGCGCCTCCCCCGGGGGCTTGCACTCCTCACTCAGCCAGGTGTGACCTGGCTCTGCAGCCCACCCCTTCCCGGGGGTCCCAGCACACTCAAACCCACTTCCCGCCTACGCTGCCCCTGCCACCAGCCACCAGCCACCAGCCACCCAGGGCTGGGAGCGGCCAGCTCTCCCCGGCCCATGACTGACGGACAGCCCAACTTGCCAGCTGCACCCTCCCAGGGCAGGAGTTTCATCCCACTCCGTTATTATTATTGTTATTAATTAATTTATTTTAAAGAGAAGAGAAGGAGAAAGAGAGGGAGAGAAACATCAATGGGTGTTGCCTCTCACGCGTCCCCCACTGGGGACCTGGCCTGCTACCCAGGCATGTGCCCTGACTGGGAATCGAACCAGCGACCCTTTGGTTCACAGCCCGCACTCAATCCACTGAGCCACACCAGCCAGGCCCATTTATTATTTCTTAACGTCCCCAACACTCGGCACGGAGGCGGAGCAAGCATGCGCAGCCCGTTCTGAGCGCGGGTGCCGAACGCCAGCGCTGGCCGTGGCTGTGTCCGGGTGGAGGCCGCAGGCCCTCACGGAGGACTTCAGATGTTCAGCCCACACGGACGGCCAGTGCGAGAGGCAGGCCCTTCGCCGTGACCCCGAGCAGTGGCAGGGCCTGGGGGGCGATGGCACAGCCAGCACCCACGGGAGCCCCCGTGAGGCCGTGCACCGTAGGGCCCAGGAGGACCCCGGTGGAGTCAGGCTTCTGCTTCCTGCGTGACCACGGTCTGTCTTCTAAAGCGGCGCGTTTGGCTCCTTGACGTTTCTCGGGCAGGGCGGGGCAGGGCCGGCTGCGGGGAGGCAGCTGCTGTCGGCTCCAGGAGGCCCGGGACCGGCCTGGTGCCTCCGCAGCGCCTCCCCGAGAAGCCCCACCTGCGCTGAGTGTGGGGACAAGGCACGGCCGGGGAGCCAGGGCCGGACGCGCGCCAGGCGCTGAGGCTGATGCTGGAGCCAGCGAGGCACTTTGAACACCCCCTGTCACCTGCTTGGCTGGTGAGGATGGCCACTTCCTGGCGGGGTCAGGAACCTGCGGATACCTGGGGACCTGCCGGCCAGGGGTCCACCCAGACCGACGATGCTGCCGGTGCAGCCTGAGGACGAGTCCTCGGTCCGCTGTTGGAAGTCCGCTCCGGGATTCCTCAGGAAAAGGCCCCGCCTCACGACCGAGAGGAGCAGCGCACACCGGCAGCACCACAGCTCCCGCCGCAGCTCCTGCCGAGCTCACGGAGCGCTCGGCCGGCTGCGAGGCCAGACTGACCCCAGGAGCCAATCTGTGACCCCGGCACTGCCCGTGGCAGCAGGGCACCGGGGAAACTGCGCCGCAGCAGGAGCCCTGCTGCACCCGCGTGCACAAGGGATGCGGGCCTGCTCATGCCTGAGGCCTCCCCACCTGTGAGCTGGTCCGGGTGGGACTCGCTGGCCGCCCCAGACACCGGCCTACAGCCTTCTGGCTGGGAATCACTAAGAACTGGACTGCCCTTTGCCTGGCGCCCTGCACACCGGGGCCGGACAACCTGGAATCACCACGGCAGGTCACACGCGACATCCTTCGCACCGGCTGCCAGTGGGCCACTCACAAAGGACACGAGGACCCCAGGGCCACCAGCAGACAGCCGAACGACCGACCAGGAGCCCGTCACAGAGGGCCACCACCACTGCCCGCACTCCAGCTGCCTCTGGAAGGCGCCTCCGCTGGCCGCCCTCCGCGCTCAGCTCCGGGTCTGCATTTGCTCCGACCGGCAGCCTGCGTCTTCCCTTGGTTTCCACGAGGCGCCTCCGACTCGCGACCGGCCAGCCCCCACCACACAGAGGCCTCCCTGGAGGGGGCCCGCCTGCCGGACCGAGACAGCTGCCCGTGGACTGAGGCTGCTCTGTGCACGCAGGACAGCGCCCCTGCATGGCTCCTGCTTGTGCCTCTATGGCTAACGACTCCTGGTTCCAAGCGTGGGGCGGAAGGAAGCCAGAATTCATTGCCGCAAAATGTGCCTCTTTGACGTAAACATTATTTTTAGCACAAGACACTTAAAAACGCAGGTGCAGGTGCTGGAAGGGCGATCTCACCCTCCTCCTCCTCCTCATGAGGGCTCCGTGTCAGGCATATGTGCTCACATCTGACTGCTTCTCCCGTCAGCCCCGCCCCCACCAGCCCCGTCTGAGGGCCCAGCTGTGACTCCCTGGGAGCAGAGCCAGCGTCCTGCCTCCCCGCATCCTCCCCCAAACTGCTTGGCACCAGCCGGGACGAGGCGGCCAGGCCAGGAGGGAGGCTTGCGTGGGGCCTGCCCCTCCCACTCCCCTTCCAGCGCGCTCCTGGCCCCTGCTGGACGTGGGGAGCTTGACAGAGCCACCCCCAAGGCTGGCCTCTGCCAGCTCATGCCCAAGTGCCTACCTGGGCCACAGAGGCTGGTGCCTGGGCAGGTGGTGTTGGCGTCCACCACGTCCACACAACACTTGGGCTGCTGGCCCTACAAGGAAAAGGCAGTCAGCATCCAGACCCTGCAGGCAGGTGGCTCACGCAGGACCTAGGGGTGGGACCCGCAGGTCAGGGCCCCACCTCCCCGAGGGGCTGGAACTAGACGGCTCCAACCTCCCTTCCTGGCACCTCGGCGTGACCAGGCGATGGGGCACCTACCGCGCTGTCTGAGGATTTGCTGGTGACTTCCACCAGGAGGCCGGCCAGGAGGACGGCCCGCTGGAGCGCCATGTCCCGGAGCTCAGGGTCTGCAACAGAGGGTGCTGTGGGGCCACGGGGCTCGGGGGCCAGGGCCTCACCCATCACCCTCCAGGATGCCCGTGGCGGACAGCCAGCTCCTGCCCGCCCAGCGCTCAGCGGCCAGGACGGCTGAGCCGCTGGGAGTCCTGCAGCCTGAGTCCTGCGGGTGCGAGGCCTGGGACTCAAGGTACCTGGCAGGGCCCCCGAGGGTCGCTGTGCAGCCAAACCAGGAGGGGACTCAACTGGACTTCCCACAGGAGCCCGCCGGCAGGGGGACCATCTGGCCTGGGCTCTGGACCGCACCCCCAGCAGCTCCCCGGAGGAGGGCCCGAGCACAGGTGGGGCGGGCGGCGGGAGGAGCAGTCCCTGCAGGTGAGCTCGGCCGGGCCTGGCTCCCCCTGCCCCGTCACCTCGTTCCATCCCCCACCGGCTGGGCCTGAGCCGTCACGTTGCTATGTAAGCCGACCTGCTTGTCCCCGAGGTAAACCATCAGTCTTAGCAAATCGCTGTCAACTTGCGGGCGGTGACCACAGTCACATCCACCTCAGACGTGCTCAGAGGCGAGCAGCTTCACACATCAAAGTCACCTCTAAGAAGACCCTGCACTTGACAGAAACAGCTGAGGGGCAGCCGGGTGGGGAGTTTCGGGTCCGAAGTCGGAGCCCGCAGCAGCGACCCCTGGGGAGCTGCCCGCGCCTCCCTCCCAGGGGGCCGAGGACAGCGTGTCAGGGACCAGGCAAGGGACCAAGGGTTCCCGCCGGGGGTGCCCTGGGGAGGGCCCACGGCCCAGGGCCCAGGCCAGCCTCCTGGAGCGGTGGGGGCGGGGGACACAGGACACACACCCACCAGGGAGCTGGTCCTGAGCAGCGACAGAACAACCTCCTCTCTGGCCTGTTAAGCACCGCCCCCTCTCCCCTCCCTGAGGGACCTCCTTTCTGCAGTGAGACCCCTCTCTTTACCCAGCAACGGCTGACGTCACGCATGCAGTGACCCCTCTGCTACAGGGTGGGATCTGATCTGTCACTTAGAGACCACCTTTCCTGCCTCAGGGAGAAGCCCGGAGGTCGGGGCCCTTCCACTCGCTCTCCGGTAAGAGGCACCCCCAGGGTCACAGTAAGTCACAAAACACCGTTTCTGCGCAGGCTCAAGGCCAGCGGGACGCGGTGCGTCCCAGGGACGCAGAGGCCAAGGCCGGGCGCCGCGAGCAGCAGCACGAGCAGCTGTGAAAACACTGCGCGTCCGGACGGACAGACGTCAGGGGAGGGCGGCTCCGCACAGACCTCCACACGGGACCCAGGGTCCGGTCCCTCGGTGACAGGAGGGGCAGGAGGGACAGGACGCGGAGCAACGCCACCGGTGACACTACGGGACCCAGGGGACCCAGGAGGACACCCCCGGAATGTCGTGCAGATGTCAGGTGGCCCCGATATCATGCAGCGAGGGGCCACCTCACCGGTGGGGTGCTGTCCCCACACACCCGCAACCCCGGTGTCACCGGAGAACACACACGAGACAAGCCCAAGGTGAGGGACGCTCTACGAAACACCTGAGCAGTCTCCGCAGAGCAGTCGCAGCCACGCCGGCCCAGGAGGGGCCGAGCCGCTGCCACCGAGCAGGGGGACGAGGGAGACCTGCGGCGTCCGACACGGGCCGGGCACAGGGAGGGGCAGGGACCACTGCTCCTGAGTTCCCCCTCGCGTGCGCCAGGGTGAGCACGGTGTTCCTGTTCGGAAACACGGGGCCTGCAGCTTTCCTGAAATCTGGAGCTACTCCAGGATTTCTAAAGGCAGTTTTAGAAACGCTGCAGACCATTAATAAAATGAAGAGGCGGGTCAAAGAATGGCAGGCTGCATCCGTGACACATCTGATGGGCCTTGTCTCCAGGGGGCATGAAGGGCTTCGCAGCTCAGTAATTTGGGAAAAGGCAAAAGGCTGCACTGGGCACTCCCGCAAAGGGGTGCGCAGGCCACGAAGCGGCCGGGGGGCGGGGGGCTCAGGTCGGTGAGCTCAAGGCAATGCAGACGGAAGCCGCTGCAGCCCCGCGAGGCCCCGCTGCAGCCCCGCGAGGCCCCGCACGGTACCTCCCCCAGGCGTCTGCCCGACAGCAGTGGGAACACGTCACAGGAATGGGCACCACCTCCGTCACAGGAGCCAAACACGAGGAGCCCCCAGCTCCGTCAGAGGCCCGCGGCCAGTGCGTCCCCAGGAAGGGAGGAGACGCAGGAACCTGAGCAGGAGGAAGGGCAGGTGCGGGGCTTGGCTCCGTCACGACGAGGGTGCACGACGAGGCAGATCTAAGGAGGGGTGGCAGGAACCAGGGTGCCCGCTCCTGGGGGCCAGGTCTGGGAAGCCTCACGAGGCTTCTGCCAGCTCCGGCGGCCGTGACAAATCAGCGGAGACCGTGCTTGTTTCTCACAGTTCAGGGGCAGGAAGTCCACGACTCCAGCCAGGAGGTTCCGGGTCCGAGGCCCCTCCTGATGCACAGACGGCATCCCCTCGCTGTCTGCTTGCGTGGCCTCTCCAGGCAGCATGAGCCGGGACAGGGGTTCCTCCTTTCTTAGCAGGGCACTGCCCCACCAGGACCCACCCTTCTGACCTCACGTCACCCTAGGCACCTCCCAAGGCCCCGCCTCCACCCTCACACAGGGTCAGGGCTTCCACTCATGGACCGGGGGACACAAGCCTTTAGCCCACATGAGGGGACCTTCAGGGGCGACAGGAATGTTTTCCAACACGATGGGGGTGCAGGTAACACAGCTGGGCGCAACTGTCAAAACTGGTCAAGCTGGACTGTGCCCCTTACGGATGGGAATTACACCTCGAAACCAACCGAACAAATGCCGTTCACTCTCTGTTCTGAAAACCTTAGTGGGGCCAAAAAGCTACACAACTGCATAAAGCAATTTCTACAAGGTAGTGGGAAATCTCAGAATTTAAATTGAACTACGGGTGCATGTTCTTCCAAGCGCCTATTTTTCCTGTGAAGAGCTGCTTTCCATGAAGAAGCGTTCTCTGGTCACGGGGATTCTGACCGAGCCACACATGAAGGTAACTGCGGGGGGGAATGACCCTCAGCCAACCGGTCAGGGGTCAGGTGCTGGCAGGACAACCACGTGCACAGACGCCCCAGCAGGAAGGCCCACCGGGCGACCACCAGGACCGCGCGGGTGGGGGATGGCAGCCTGACAGCTGGTTGCAGGTGCGCGGACCTTTCTGCTTCTCCCACGGTTAAGACACCCATTTGCTCTGCCTTCGGGAGGAATGGGTGGGGGCGGAACGAGGAGGGGTGTGCACGTGCCAGGAAAAGAAGCTTTCTGCACAATCCAGACTATTTTCTTCTAGGAACAAGCTTCTGAAAACAGCCCGGCATTAGGACCCTGGCTGGACCCCGAAGCCCGACAGGGACAGACCAAGGTTGCCTCCTCCGTTCGCGGCGGGGCGACCCTGAGAACAATGCGAACGAACGCGAATTCGCTAGGACGCGGCGGTTAAGAGTTGTCACAAAACAGCTTCAAGGGCAGAAGTTGTATTTGCCAAAACGCTGTTCCTTGAAATGCTCTAAAAAACGTGCCCAAACCACCTAGTCTCAAGTCACACCGGAACTAAAACATCTACTGCATCGTTACGGTGACATCGCTCAGCTGCGACGGGGACACCTGCGTTACGGCTAAACTTGCACTATTTCGGGGCGATGAACGCGCTAACCTCTGAGAAGAGGCCCGTCAGGTCCCGGGCGGTCCAGCGCGGCCGGACGCGGTGGGGAGGCAGCTCGGGGACGCGGTTCCTGGTCTGGGTATTGGGGCTCCCTCAGGCCACGACGCCCAGGGATCCGGTCGCTCTGGGCTCCCCGTGGACTTTTGTCCGGCCTCCGCGCCCCGCCCCCGCCCCGAGACTGCCCCGCCCGGGCATCCGCGCTCCTAGGACCGCTCCTAAATCCCCCGTCTCCGCGGTCCCCACGGTCCCCGCAGCCCGCCCGCCCGCCCCCAGCCACTCACTCACCCCCGCGCCCTTTGGGTTCCTCTTTCGTACCCCCCGCCCTCCAGGCGGTCGCGCCGTACCCCTGGGACTTGTAGTCTTTCCGCTGCCGCAGCCCAGGTTCTAGGGCGCGAGACTCCCAGCCCAAAACTACATATCCCGGCGGTCCGTGCGAGCGTTAACTCTCGCCTGGTGGGTTCCGGCACAGGGTGCTCGCGAGGCCGTAGGAGGCGGAGCGATCTGGGAAGTGTAGTCTAGGGCGCCTCGGTCGTAGGCTCCGAGCCCTGGAGTGGACTACGGCGTTAGGGAGGGACTACATTGCCCAGGATTCCTCGCGCGCGGGCCTTCCTGGGAGGTTGCTAGGAGACCGGAATGGGTGGCTGCAACAGGCCATTAGAGGCGCCCGAAGGCCGCGTTCTGAGCCGCGTTGCGTCCGCCCGGACAAACCGGGCTGCTGGTTCTAGTCCCCCTGCTGTCCGCGCGGCGCTCCTCGAGCGAGGAAGCCCCGGATCTCTTGTCTCGGCCCGTCTCCCGCTTAGCGGAGGCTGCTGCGAAATGCTGACAGCAGGTCCCCCCGCGGGGCGATGGCCTTGGTGGTGTCTGCCTGTGTTCTTAAGCCGGGATGGAGAGCTCCGGCCTCTGGCCGACGCGATCCTGAGCGCCTCTGCCCCTTGACGAGACTCGAGAAAGTGACACAAAGTGGGACCCGCGGTGCCGCTCACGTGGCAGGAGACGCCGCTGTCTGGGGGTACGGCAGAGCCCGCAGATGGCCCTGCTTCCCAGCTGAGCGCCTCGGTGACGCCCGACGTCTGCTAACGACGCCTCCTGCAGAACGAAGACCTGCCAGCTCCAGTCGGACGCCTGGCGGCGCGCCAGCGCGGTCCGGACGGCGGCTGGGGTGGGGTTTCCCCTGCGGGCAACTCCTGATGGGAGGTCTCGGAAGAAATCTTGTTCCCGGCTTTCTCGCAGCCCAGGGCTGCCACTCTTGGGGAGATGTGGAGCCTTTGTAGGGTCAGGGTTAAATAGGCTTTCAGGTGCCTAGTCAAACTGCTCTAGGGCATGCAAAGCTGGCCCCGGGGGGAGGGGACGTGCCAGGGAGCTTCTGGGAGAAAAGATCGAGGCTGTCCACTGCCCGGCACGGTTCTACCTTCCCTGGTGGTGAGGTTGGCCCACGGAGCGCAGCCAGCAGGAAAGGTCACCAGGGTTGCTCTGTGCCATTGGGCAGAGCCGGTTTTCCTCAAGGGCCGCTGCTTTGAGAGCAGTGCCTGGGCTGGGGAATCTGAGCAGAGAGATCTGTGGCCTTGGCCTGGGCCAGGAAGGACATCCTCATGGTGCACGGACTGACACGTGCTCTGCAGGACTCCCTGCACGCACTTCTGCATTTCCAGGTGAATGTGGGCGGGCAGGTGTGACCCTGGTTCCTCTCAGCTGGCGAAGCTGATGGGACTGGCTCCTCTTCCCGCTCAGACTCCACGCCATGGACTCCTAGGTGCTCCCCACTCAGTCCCAAAGGCTGCCGGCTCTAGGTGAGAGGACTGGCACCCTGGGCTGGCTTTGTGCCGACACTGAGGCAGGTGGAACTCGCCTGTGTGGTCTCAGGATCTGCCACGGAGCCACCCTGGACAGAACAAAACAAACGCTGCTACCGAGTGTCCTGCAGAAGTCACCACCTCTCAGTGAGTCGAGTCAGATGCATGCTCATGACAGGGTGTGGACCTTGTAAACGTGACTGGCGCTGAACCCATGTGGCCCAGACAAAACCACGAGAGGTGTCTAGACCACTTCCCGCCGCCCCATGCGAGGTTCCATCAGGTTAGGGGAGAGAGTGAGGACGCCTCTCAGGAGCTCATCATGTTGAAGAAAAATGTCTCCACTGAAATGGAAACTGTGTTCACTCTCTTGAGGACACACATGCAGGCGGCCACATAGTGGTCACATGGAGATGGTCCCTGAAGGCCACCAGGGCAGGTGGCATGAGACAGGGGCAGGTAGGTGCTCGGTGAGAGCTGCCCGGGGTGGCAGCTGGCTCTGGCCAGCCCTGCAGCGATGTCTGGGGTGGGGGGGTGCTGCCTCAGGCCACTGGGTGGCAACCTCTGGCCCCGGGGGCATATCCTCCATGTAGGTAGGGCAAGAGAGGGGAGGGTCAAACCAAGGTCTTGTACGCAGATGGAGTTGGCCCACACTCATGCTTGTGATGCCCAAGAACTTGTCCTACAAGAGAGGGGGTGGGCTTCGCAGCCGAATCATTGCTGTGCCGGAAATTATCTGGACTTGGTATTGTAAGGTGAAATCCTACTAAACTAATGTACAGCGTTAGAAAATGTAAGAGAACTTTTGGGAAAACCTTCGTATAAGTTGAATTTAGATGTCCATCTTTTATCTGAGGTTTTGTTAACCCAGATAAAGTGGGGAAGGAAATGGAACGGGTTATATTTGTAAATACAGTTTGAAATATGTGAAGGTGGGAAAAGACACCAAGAGACACTTCACTGGAGAAGACACGCAGGTGGCAGACACCCCCCCCCCAAGGGAAACGTAACTAAAACCCCCTGAGTCACCACACGCCATTTGAACAACAGCCCACGCTCCGGGGGCTGCAGGGGCAGCCTCGCTCGTGGGCGGTCGCAGGGAAGGGGACAGGGAGCAGGCTCCCAGAGGCTGCATGGTGACACTGAGAACTCTGGGTCCACTGTCCGTGTGACCAGCGGCCGCGTTCCTGGGTGTTGACCCCGCAGAAACGTGCACATCCACAATCACCAAGCCCCAAGCGGCATCCCTGGGCTGTGGGAGGCCACACTGAGGACAGCTCCCAGCAACAGCTTGCGGGGGGGGGGGGGCGGGGGGGGTGTCTCCAGGGCATTTGGAGGGAAAAAATGCAATTTCAAAAGGTCCCGAGCTGTGCACTTGTCTCGCGTTCCTGAGACGGCAAACTCACGGATGTGAACAGATGGTGTGCCACAGGGAGGGCGTTGGCGCCTCGATTTTAGGAAGGTGTCACCATCTGGACTGGACAGTCCCTAGGTCTTTGGTCTCTGTCCTGTCTCCTGAAGTCCCGTGACATTCCTCATCACTTGTTCCTGTAGCTTTTGTACAGAGCGATTACAGCCCCTGGGTGACCCACACCAGCAGAAAGCGGGGGGCCGCACAGAGCTGCCGGCAGAGTGCAGGACCAGCTCCAGGGGCCAGGGTTGCCCCAGAGGAGCCTGAGCCTGCAAAACAGCCCCCCTTCCAGGGCTCCCGAGCAGCTGTGGGCCTTCCTGCTGCCTCACCCGAGGAAGGCGGTCGGTCCCCAGGAGGGGGCGTGCCCGGGCTCAGCTCCAGGCTCCCCTGTGTCTGCCTCTCACAGGTGGGACCAATTCCCTGCACTGTGTTCCTGGGGCCTACTCTTCCACACGCTGCCGGGAAGGTGCTTCACCGTCCACGCAGCTGTTCCTGGAGCTGGGACACGTGGGGACGTGGGCAGGCTCGGGACCCTGGTTCCCCTCCAGGACACAGTCCACCGGGCTTTGTAACCCAACCCTCAGAGCCCCCACCCCCCACCCCTGCAGGAACTCAGCCCAGGGGGAGCAGGTGGAGGCAGTTAGTTCTTCCCAACCGCAGGCAGATGCTGGGGGAGCCTTGGTCACGAGCTACTCCATCACCCAGGTCAGAGAGCAGCCTTGACGGCCGGCTGCCCCCCACCCCGGGCTTTCTGGACCAGGCCCCTTTCCTGGGCCCGGCTGCATGGCTAGCTTCGGCCCCCAGTCCTCGTGAGGGAAAAGCCACTAGGCTGGGTGCCCCAGCCTGTCCCACCCTGTCCTGGCCTTCTGGGATTGGGTGGGAGATGACGGGGCATACTCACCAGTGGCCACCGGCAGGACCCCAGAGCGCATCAGTGTGCCCAGGCCTGCGGCAGGGGGTGGCACCCAAGCCCCCAGGAGCCGAAGGTCACCTGGTGAATTTCAAGAGGAGGCCCCTAGTCAGCCGCAGGGCTGGAGAGACAGGGCCTGCTGGAAAATTCTTCAGCAGCCAAGCCTGTGGGGGGAAGCCAGCCTCCTGTCCGTGGTCAGCAAGCCACAGACAGCCCCACCTCAATGGTGGACTGAAGTGACCAGGTCCCAGCTGCCTTTGGGGCGGTGACCTGGACCCTTGTGGGCAGCCTGGTGCCCAGCTGCCCACAGATGGGGGCAGGCCCTCAGGTGGCAATTCTCTAGCCGCCTGCAGGGGGCGCCCCCACCCAGCAGCGGGGCAGGATGTGCAGGTGCTGCCCACGCCCCCACCGCCCAAGGCTTTCTGGCCAAAGTGGGAGGAAGTGCTGGAATGAGACCCCCGGGGTGTGAACGTGGGCCCCTTGGGGGCAGGGGGAGAGGGGCTTGCCTTCCACCTGTGCCTCCACATTCCAGGCACCTAAAATCCCCAAACCACAGCTTGCTGCGGCCCCCCAAACCCTCACGGCATGGCAGGGAGGTATCAAACTGGCCGGCACACCCCCTGGGCCGCTCCCCCAGGCCCCCCTGTATCAGAGCCCCTGCGATCACACATCCCTACCCCCAGGAGAGTCTGGGTTGACTCCTGGGTCCCGACCCAGGTCCTCTGACCGCCCGAGCTGGGGGCGGTGGGGGTGGGCGGATGATGCCCCGACCCCACCCGAGGCCACAGGCCCACCCACATCCCCTCTGCCCAGCGAGTGCCCTAGGTTCTCCACAGAAACGGGGCAAGTGGGACGAAGCCGTTTACTAGGATTCTCAGCGGTCGGGAAGCTGGGGACCCAGGAGAGCCAGTGGGAAGGCCGAGGCCCACCAGGCAGGAGGGACCCAGTGGACGGATGGGGCCCACCCCAGGGGAGGGCAGCCGGCTGGACTCGGCTCCCCGACTTAAATGCTAACCTCATCCAAACGCCCTCCCAGCAACACCTGGCCAGGAAGCCGGCACCGAGGCCCTGCCAAGTTGATACCAAGCAGCGCGGACTCTGGCTGGATTTGGGGACTTGGGGGGCACGTCAGAGGGGCGGCGAGGGGCGAGTTAATGCCAATCGGTGTTGACGGTACAGCCAGTGGGGATGGGAGCTCTCAGGAAACTTGGGGGATTGCAGAGGCTGAGATGACACCCCCGCAGGACGGGGTGCGGGAGAGCCCAGCATGCGGGGCCTCCCGTTCCCGACGGGTGAAGCAAAAGCCGATCCCACACCTCTCCCCACTCTGCTCTTCACTCGCCGAGTGCCAGACCGGCTCACACTCAGGGAAAATGGCTTCCAAGAACAAAAGCAAAGCCATGCCGAGGGTCCCAGCCCCGACCTGGCCACTGTGACCCGGGCACCAAGCACAGGTCCTCCTCTTGGGACTCACCACCCTGAAGAGACACATGTGACCAAAGTGACCGGGCGGCACTTTCGAGGTTGCTTCTACAAGGGGTGCGGCTGGTCTCAACCCAGGGGAGGCAGCCCGGGGGGGCCCTCTTGCTGAGACGGGGCCACTGTCCCCCATGGCGATGGCCGCCTGGTGTCCCACCAGCCACAGAAGCTGGCTGCCGCCTGCTGCTCTCAGGCTCTGCACCCGGGCATTTCTCACGCAGCAGCAGGGAACCGACCCAGAACACGGAGAGCTCGGTGTCCCTGGGCTGGCCTTCTCCCACGCCGGTCAGCCCTGCCTTCCAGCCCCCACGGGGAGGCCCAGAACGCGGTGCGACCCCATACCCCGCACGGCGGCACCGCCCCTGTGACGTGCTGGAAGGACCCACCCACTTTAGGCCCAGTTACTATGGATCCTGGGCACCAAGCCCTACCCTGGGCAGATGTGTATTTAGTCATTAAAGGCTTACAGGACAAAGGCCACGCAAGGCTCGTCACGGCTGAGGAGGCACGCTGCAGGGTGACTGGACAGAGAGGGGGTTGGCGTGGGGCCAGGGAGGGGGTGCCCAGGCCCCTGACCGTTTGCTGGAGGACTTCAGGTCTCCTGAGGATGGAGGGCAAAGACGTCCCGCCCCGCAGGAGACCAGGGTGAGGGTCCCCTGGACATCTGTCCCCTGTGCCGAGGGCGTGGTGAGCCCTGAGCTGGGAGCTGGGCCAGCGGCTGAGGGACGGTTCCTGACGCCGGTCTCTGTGTGCTGATGGTGTGATAGGGGGGCGGGCATCGTTACCGGAATGAGAAGGCCAGAGCACCTTCCTGTACCGGGGCTCTGAGCTGGAAAGACGCCAGAGGGCAGCTCTCCTCAAGGCCCGAGACGGTGGGTGGCCTCTCGGCCAGGCTGAGGAGACGTCCCCGGCTGCCAGCGGTTCTGGGCCCTGTGCTCGCCCAGCCTCAGGGGGCAGCGTGACCACCCCACCTCCTCCGAGCAGTGCAGGGGTGGGGTGGGCCTCTCCTGGCAGCACCAGCCCCAGGCCCTGCTCACCGTGGATGGGCTGTGCTGTGGGGACCCAGCCACACGAGCTCAGAGGCTAGGAGGGGCCCGCCCTGGGCCACAGCAGTGGGTGGCTGCTGGCTGAACTGGGATGGGGCCCCAGAGCTGGCCCTGGGCTGGTCAGGGCTTACCCAGGACTCACGCCTGCATTCCCACGAGGACAGCTCCTGCCCAGCCCAGGGCTGCCCAGGGCAAGGGGGCTGGGCAGGGGTGGTGTTCTGGGTCCAGCCCTGTCCTCTGGCTCACCCCCAGGGTGTCTCCTGGGCAGGCGCAGGTTCTGAGAGCCAGGTCCGCCCACCCAGTCAAGACCACATTCCCTCTGCTCCCTGGGTACTGGGCCTGGTCCCACCAAGGGTCGCCCGTCGGCCGGAAGACCACCCCCAAGTTCCCTGGGGCGGGTACAAAGCACACAGCCGCCTTCCCGGTGCAGACACCGGAGGAGCTCCCTCTGCACAGAGGCTGCTGCCGGCTGGCAAGGAGAGGGAGGTGGGGGTCCAGCCCAGGAGGGGCCGAGGGAGGCCCTGCAGCTCTGAGCGGGGTCCCCTTGACCACCCTGGAGTGTTGGCCCCAGGGGGTCCCAGTGTCCCCAGGGGCGGCACCAAGGGAGCTGAGGATGTGGCTGCCTGCAGAGCTTGGGGGGCTGGCCCTCACTCCCTGCTCCTGGCTGAGCCAACCGCCTTCCTGGGGCTGGTCTGGGAAATCAGCGTAAGCAGGGGACACAGGCGAGGTCGTCACCTGCCTGGGGCACTGGCTCTCTGACCTTACCCCTCGAATTCTGCTGGGGAACTGGAGGCCGGTGGTCCCTGGACACCCTGCGGCGGACAGGCAGCTGCCGGGCCAGACGATGTCCTGATGCCCAGCTACACGGCCATCCGTGAGAAGTGATAGCAACACGGGGAAGGACTCACAATGTTGTCTCAAGTGGATGGAGCCGCACTAGCTTTTCACCAGCATTCACTCATTTATGTGACGTGCACTACGTTGAGGCAAAGACTTTGCAAGGGAACACCCCAAAGTGCCGGTGGTGGGTAATGTTAGAGGAGGGTCCGTGCTGGGGTCGTCCCTACCCACTCCCACTCCACAGGGGCTGGCTAGCGAGTGGCCGGTGAGTGACCAGTGGTCCAACTCCCGCTGCCCCGCTCATGGCTACGTGACCTCTCCCGAGAGCTGGTGCCTCTGGCTGGGCCTGCAGAGTCCCTCCCCCAGGGCTGGCCACAGTGGCCAGCTCTAGGAGAGCCCATGCTGAGCATCATGTTTCGTGGTTCGTCCTTTCTGGCGGTGGCCAAGGGCTGAGAGCGGCATTCCTTTCCCGGCTCCCACTGGCCACGGCCTGCACCCCCACGGCCCGCGTGTCGGCGGGAGCTGGGGACTGTCACGGGTCCCAGCCCACGGGCTCCTCGCAGCCACACTTCATTCCAGAAGGAAAAGCCCCCCCGTCAGTCCCCACGCTGCCCCATGGGCGTCCCCTCCTCCTGGTCAGCCCTCTGAGCGCAGCCTCCGAGGCTGGAAGAACTCGGCACGCCCAAGTGTGTCCTGGGAAGGGTCCTCTCCGGCTCCAGAGCCAGCAGCTGCTCTGCGGGGACCTCCTGACCCCTGTGCTTGGGCCCCAGGACTTGAGGGGGGCCAGTGCCGTGTGGAAGGGGCACCCACCGTGGCTGCCCCCAGCTCCCTGGACTGTGGCGGCACCTCAGGCTCCGCCTTCCCAGCCAAGGGGTGGATTGTGTCCTCAGCGACCAGGCGGCCAGTGCTGGCCCTGGCCCTGGGTCACCTCCCTGGTGGGTGTGTGTGTGGAGCATGTTCATGCACAAGCACACACACAATCACACACATGCACACACATGCATGCTTGCACGCAGGCAGTGCCCACATGCATGTACGCACATGATAACACACATAGAGGTATGCACACACCCACACCCACACTCATGCACATGCTCACAACCACACAAACACATGGACATGTGTGCACATGTGAGCATACATGTGCACTCCTAGGTGCACACATGCGCACACACCTCAGCTGCCCTGCTCCGAGGCCCGACAGTGCCCCCACCGCCATCCACCGTGTTCCTGGGCCTCCCCGTGGGTAGAAAGCCTCTCTGTCATGCTGCCTTTTCCACTCTGGACACGGGACGGCCCTGCAGGCGGAGCGGGTGGTCCCCGAGATGCAGGACAGGGCACTGGGCGTGGCAGGCGGTCACCAGGTGCAGACCGACAGGGGTGCAGCCCCAGGACAGGCCGGGTCAGATTGCTGGCCTCTGACTTGGGGCTTCCTCCGGGGACAGGCAGTGCCTTGACCCCTCAGCTGTCTGGGGACGCCTTGCGGTTCCAGCACCACGGCCTCCCTTCAACCCTCACGACCCGGACCTGCTAGTCCCCCATCCTCAGACCCGCTGCTGGGCAGCCTGTGTCCTCCTGACCATCGGCCGCTGCCCTTGGTCCTGCCAGGGATGTGGCCTCTCATCCTCACAAACTCCTGTTCGTTTGTGGTTTCCGCACAGTTCAATCCTTTGCCCCGCTGGCTGGCAGGACCCTGCCCACTCTGGCCCTGCACCACCACCAACCACCCCCACCCCTGGACACACTGGTCCCCCGAAGCTGTCTATGCCCCCCAACACCTGCCCTGGCTCTCAGCCACTTCCCCCCAGGCTGTTTCCTTGCCAGGGACACTTCTCCAAGAGCCCCACCCTACCTTTTCCTTGTCCACTGGTCACCCCCAGACTGAGGTCCCCTCATCTCACAAGCCCTGGCTGGTGCCCTCGGCCGCCTTGGTCCTCGCCACCAACCCGCTCCGGGTCTGGTCGGAGATCACGGACATCGTCCGGGTGGTGGGGGTCTCTTGGCTCCTCTGTCCCCTGGGCAGCCTTGCCCGTTGATGCAGCATCGAGAGCGACCCCCAAAGGGCTGCTGGTTGTGACGGCAGGAGGCACACCCCCCAAAGTGCCCCTGTTCCTGGCAGAGGGGCGCTGGCACCCACAGCTGCGCCCTCCCCTGAATAAATGTGACCTCATTCTGCTTTAGCGCGTGTGTCTGTGGTTCTGGACGTCTGGGGCCTTCCCGAGCGCAGCCCCCCGGGGCGCCTGCCCATGAAGAAGAAGCATCTCCCCAAGAGCCAGGGAGTCTCAGGGCAGGGGGCAGTCAGCCCCACCCGCTCACGCGCTGCCCGCAGCCTGCTGGGGCCGGTTTGTTCTCTGTGACGCTGCCTGCCGCTGTGCCCGGACCCCGTGCCCACGGGCGGTGTGAACACTTCCAGTGCCGGCGGAGTCGCCGTTCACACAGAACCCCTGCAGTCACCATGAGGGCCCCGCCCGCCGTAGGGCCCTCGGGCTCCAGGGGTCTTGTGAGGCGCCGGGGTGTCTGGGCAGGGAGGTGCGGGCGCAGGGAACACGGCAGGGGCGGGCGGGCTGTGCAGCCGGGCCGGAAGCCTGGTGCTCAGTGCGTGGCGCCCACCTTGCCGCCGATGAGGAGGGCACAAAGGCTGTGGATGAGAACGTCCGGAGGAAGAGCCCCTGGGCCCTGCCGGTTCAGGTCCCAGCCCGTTGGCGGAGCCGAGGGGCCCAGTGCAGACCGCCGGTGGGGCTGGGGCTGCGGGTGCTCAGCCGCCCGGTCCTGGCCTTGCTGGGGCTGCCCCTTTTCCCAGATACCACGTGAGACCCCCGCTCCCTCCCTGGTGCTGAGCCTCGGCCGTGGGGGACCCAGCTGGGCTGACAGCGGCCACGGCCAGGCGCTGGCCCCTGTCCTCTGCGGTGATGACGCCACTCCTGGGGTGGCCCAGCGCCCTCCCATGTGGCTTCTTGAGCAGAGGTCACGCCTGACCAAGATCTCAAGAAACTCAAGGTCTTTTTAAAGGAAACTTGGGTTCAGGTGTGGCCCATCCCAGCGCACTGTGTGACAGTCACCTGGGGTAGGGCCGGCTGGCCAGGCTGTCCCCACCCCCGTCGTGGCCGCAGGACCACCGGAGCTCCACGCGGCCTCTGCCCCGTCCAGCCGCGGGGTCGTGGCCAGAGCTGGGATGAGAACCGGTGGGAGCGGAGGGGGCGGCGTGCAGGGCCGTGCGGGGGTGTGGGGGCCCCACCTGAGGCCCGCTGGCTGCGCCCCAGCAGGGAGTGCGCCCCGGCCCAGTGCCTGCGATCGATTTCCTTTTCTGTTCTTTTTCTCCCTTTCCCCTCCAAGGCAGCTTTCCTCGTTGTTACTGATGTGTTGACTTTGAAGGGAAAGCCCGGGGCACCCTGTGCAGACAGACACGAGACGCAAACCTGGTTTCCTCTCACGGCAGAAGTTAAAAATTATTCAACACGGAATTCCTGGGCCGTGCTGCGGAGGCCTCGTACCAGGCAAAGGGTTCCACCGCCTTCCGCAGCCGGCCAGGCCGATAACGCCGCCTGGGGGCCTCGCGGCCGCGGCCGCAGCCAGCGCCGTCTCCCCGGGACCAGGTAGGACTGAGCCGCTGGGAAGCCTCCTGAAGGAGTTTGTGTTGTGGGGATTAACCTCAAGCCCCCCCCTTCTCAAGGTTTTCTATCCAAGCTGCGGTCCAGCCTGCCCTTGCCTGCCCAGTGCTGGAGCTCCGGTGGCACTGGGGCGTCTGGCCCCCCAGCGGGAAACACAGGGGCTGGGCCGGTCAGGCCCCGGGGTCCCTTGGAGGAAGTCGCAGAAGCTGCGGTTCCGCTCTCTGTTGGGGGTAGAACAGTTGCCGCCCCTCGGCACGCAGTTGGGGGTGTTTGAAGCAGTTGGGAAAGCTGGGCTGGCCGAGACGCCTGCGCAGGCCGGCCGGCCGGCCACTGGAGGTCCCACGGCTTGTGGCCGCTGGACACTCAGCCCCGTGTGTCTGCATAGAAGGCACGAGGGGACCCACGGCTCCCGGGAGAAGCTGGGGATTTGGCCCTCGGTGGTGCGTTTCGGGTGTTTCTGAGCTTTCTGTGGGAAGGACCGTTGCGAAGGCCCTAACCTGCTCCCCGGCCCTAATTGTGACCCAGCCGGTGGGATGGCACAGCCAGTCTGGGCCCAGGAAGAAGGGGACAGGCCCCTGGGGCCTTGGTTTATGTTTCCTGGATACAGCCACACCAGGAAGCTCCTGCCAGGAAATTTATTCTGTATAGCAAGACACAGGTGCGCTGTGGACGCCCAGTAAGCCTGCGAGGGGGTCCTCCTTGACTACGGGAGGACCAGCTTCCGTCCCCAAGGCTGGAGTTCAATCCTGCCCAGACTCAGGGGCCCGGGGTGTCACGGGGAATGGGTGGGGGGGGGTGCACAAAGGAAACAGGATGGGAGCCTAAGACCCGAGGCACTTGGTCTGGAGTGGCCACGTGGGTGTGTCTCCATGGAGACCTGCCAGGCCAGGAGGGTGGACACGGGTTGGGGTGGGGTCCCACCGTGGGAGATCCCGGAAAAACCGATGTTGTCACAGCCGGAAGGAGCAGGTGGGGACCTCAACGAGGTCAGGCGCTGCGGACAAGCCAGGTGAGCGACGACCCGCCCTGGACAACCAGGGGACAGACGTTCATGGCCCAGCGCTGGCTCACCTTTGACTGCGGGTCACCCTAAGACAGGACAGACAGCCTCCCACGGTGGCAGCCGCCACCCGCCCCGAGCCCCCCGCCCCGGTCTGTGCGGACGACCCTTGTGCTGTTCGCTGAACTCTCGGCGCCATGGCCGCCCAAGGGCAGCTTCCTGCGTGCCCCCGAGGGGGCTGCGGGCGCTCGCTTCCTCACACACGCGTGGGCTCCCGTGTCCCCACCGGGCCGCGTGTTGACTTCCGTTGGCTCTGCGTGTGTGGGATCACACCCAGCCGGGGGTGTGCTGAGGTCGCTGTCCCCGCTGCACAGGTGTGGTTTTCCCCGGAGTCGATGATCCGCTTTCCGTCCTGAAGCTGGAGGACTTTTCTCTGAACTCCCGACTGAATCACCCCCACACTCACCAGCAGCCCAGACTGAAAGGCGAGGGGGGGTTGCCTGGTCCTGGGGGGGTGCGTGGGGGCCGGATCCCGACCATCCTGGACTTTACCCTGAAGCTCCCCTTTCCTCTTCCTGGGCAGGCCTCTCCAGACCCGTCCTTCCTCTTCCCCAGCTTCCTCTTCCTCTTAGAGAGCTTGTTCTCTGCAGCTTCCCGAGAAAGGGCAGGTGGCAGACCTGTGGCCTTAAAACACCCCCCTCCGCTCTCCCCAGGGGCCAGCGTGGGGCACAGACGCCAGCCTGGCCACCACGCTCGCTGGAGGCCGGAGCCTCGTCCCAGCGTCTCCCAGCCCCGGATGCGGCGGGTTCCGCGAGGTCACTCTCACTTCTGTTCTCTCGCACGCTCGCTTTTCTTCTGGAGGTTTCCAGGGCCTCCTTTTTGTCCCGTGTTCTGACCGTTCCTGAAAATGACCTTCGTGTGGGTCGCTTGCATCCCCTTTGCGAGGTTCCCAGCGGCTTTTTTTCAGTCTGGACGTTCCCGCCCTTGAGTTCCAGGAAATTTTCTCGATTATTAATTTTTATGTCCGCCTCTCCCTGTTCCCTCCGTCCGCGGCCCACGTCGTCAGGGTCTTTGACCTCAGACGGGCCTCTCACGACCTCTGCTGCTTCCTTTTCCTGGTCCTTGGATTTGCTGCCAAGGAGGGGCCTCGACTCTGGCTCCCACCTCTTCTTCCACGGAACTTGTCACTCCAGCTGCCACCGGCATTTCCAAGCCACTTCTGTTCTCTGAATACTTACCTCTCGCCTTTGCCTGTGGCCACAGTATTTTTTCTTACCTCTTTGAGGACATTCACAATAAGGTTTTTAAAAAACTTTTCTCCTTGCAGAGTCTGGAAAAACACAGTAGCTTTACATTTTATACATATATATATATATATATATATATATATATATATGATTCCATGTTTCCTTACAGTCACATCAACTGTCTCAAAGTTAAAACTTCAATATAGAAAAATACTTCATGAGCCATGTCCACAGAAAAAGCATGGAATTGGGAAAATGTTTTAATGCAGATGACAAGGACTTAAAGTCCGTTTGTGTTAAGAGCTCTTATAAAAATTGTCAGGAACAGGCAGGAAACTGGGTGTTGAGGTGCGTGAGAGCTGCTTGTGAGCAGAGTCCCTATTTCTCAAGGAAGCAGCGGTCACAGGCGCCGGGACGGTCCCCATGTGGGTGCCTGGAGGCGGGCCTCTCAGGGGACAGCCCAGGCCGAGGGCGTGCAGGGTGGGGCTGGGGCAGCAGGCGGAGCTGCCCTTCTGCACCTGGAGGGTGGCCACCCCCAGGGGCAGCTGGGGGCCCTGGACAGCAGGCTGTGTGTCTGCCAGGGGCCTGGTGGCGCCTGGCCACCCTGGAGGGGAGGTGGCACTCGGGATGTGTCTCGCTGGCAAAAGGAAGCAGCGGAGGCACGGGTGGGGCAGGGCCCTCAGGGAAGGCGGGTGCTCCCAGCACTGGGGTCAGAAACCTCCAGACAGCAGACCCCCGGGTCCCTCGTTCCCGTGAGGGCTCGCAGGCGAGAGGCCAGAGCGGGTGACGTGGGGGGCGGTCATGGGAACAACAGGAATTTATTTCCTCCAGACCCCGGAGGCTGGACGTCTGAGAGCCTGCGAGCCGGGCCCTGGCAGTGCCAGGCTCTCCGAGGCCCCCTCCCTGCAGCCTGTCCTCTGTGAGTCCGGGCCCGGCCCTCCTGTTCCTACAAGGGCAGAGGCGGACTGGACAAGGCCCCTCTCACTGGCCTCGTTTTAACTTGGTTGCCTTTTCAAGGCCCTGTCTCAAATGAGGTACTGGATCAGGGCGTCACTTAGGAGTTTGGGGGACACGGCTTATGCATCACGGGGCATCAGGGGCACCCCACATGGAGGGAAGGGTGCAGGCGACGTGGGGGCGGCAGAGGCAGTGGGGAAGGGTCAGGTCCATCTGACTCGCCATCCCTGCGGAGCCACCCATGAAAACCCACAGTTAGGAGACGGCACCGCCGGCCCCTGGGCACTGCCGGCCCCTGGGCACCGCCGGCTGAGCTGTGGGTCCACGGATGGACGCATGTTCTTCCGTGAACACAGCAGGCCCTGTGGGTTTCACGTCCGCAACGCGACCCGCCTCGCAGCAAACGCGGTGTCGTGGGCCCGTCGTCGTGAATCCGGGGGTGTGAATGCGAAAATGCTGTTTCCGACCCTCAGTCGGTTGGGTTGTGGAGGGAGACGGGCAAGTGCCTGAGGTCTCAGAGGCAGGGAGGGAAAGGACCCCGTGTCTCTGGGTGTCTCTGTCACTCAGCAGGGTCTGTGTGCCCATATTTGTATGACGAAGAACTGAGCCAAAGTGCCTCTTCCAGAAGAAGCGCCCAGAAGACGCACATGGTCCAACAGGGTGATGAGGTGGGGCCCTGGTCTGGTCCTGGGACCCCCCCCCCCGCCCGCCCTGGCGGGCAGCTTGGGCCTGGTGTCCTTCCCATGTGGGTCAGTGCGAGGGGCAGGCTGCCCGGTGGGCGGAGTCGCCCGCCCTGCTGCAGGGCCTGCAGGTGCAGCTGGGAGCTGGGGCACACGGTGGCCCTTGCCCCCGCCCGGCCTCACAGACCCAAACGCCCAGGGCCCAGGGTGGGGGAGATTCACTTTGGACTCCCTGTGGTTCCCAGGCCGGTGGGAGGCGGCCAGCAGACCTCAGCCTTGCGTTTAATATTTCACTTCCTCCCCTCCTGGTTAACCCCCCTCTCCGTTCCCTCTGGCAGAAACTGGGCTGCCGGGGACAGAGGGGGGACCTCTTCCCCTCCTGCCTGCCTGGTGTGGGTCGGGCCACCACCAGCGAGCTTCATGGCGTCTGTCTGTCTGTCTGTCTGTCCGTCCTCGAGGTGGTTTGGCTCAGGCCAGATCCGGGTTCCCTCCCAGGTCTGTTTGACAAGCACTGAGCTGTCTGGGGCTTGACCAAGCGGGTAATTATTCTGGGAAGTGGAACTGTGCTAGAATGTGGATCCTGAGCTTCGTTTTCCTGAAAAAAAAAAAAAAAATTAAAAAGGATTTGATTCATGTGCACATCTTTGCCGGAGCGTGTGAGCAGTTAGTGGTCAGGAAGCCTTGGAAAGCCTCTCTCCCTCCTAAGAAACAAGCCCACTGTGGACAGCATGGTGGAATTCGAGTCCCCGCTGCTCCCTCGGCTTCCGGGGCCCCAGCGTGGCTGCGCCCCCACCGGAATCCCCTGGCCTTCTGCACCCCCAGCCCACAGCAAACCCCAGGACAGGGGGGCACTTCCTCTCCATGAAAGCATCCCTTCCTTCCTGTCCACAGCCGTGCCCCCCGGGGCATCACCGCGTGGGGCCCGGCAGGCGAGGTCGGTCTCGTGGGAGGGCAGGTCCCTCGCACATGGGCCAACACGGCCGTCTCGCGGGAGCGGTCCAGAGCCTTCCGTGTCCTCGCGCGTCCTGTGCGGGCCATGAACTGTCATCGGAAGCACATCTGTCCCCCGTCAGAAAGGGGGGGCCTTGAGTGTGTGTCACTGTGGCCCGCAGCCCCCAGGGGTGACGGTGGGCACTGCAGCTTGGGGGAGGGGCCTGTAACACCCCCTCAGAGCTCGGGCAGAAGTCAGGTGGGAGCCCGCGGGGCACGCCTCTCATAGTAAAAGGGCAGGTGTGTACATTGCAGCCCACGTCCACACCACCCTCCCCACCCAGCTGGGTACCCTGGGGAGGGTAAGCTGATGGGGGAGGGGCAGAGCTCTGAGGCCCGTGGGTATGTGTGTGTGGGGGGGTTAGCAGGATGAGGGAGGTGACCTTGGACGGCTGGGGCTGAGCAGAGGCCTGGCCAAACACAAGTATTTGGGGGGCTGTGAGTGGAGGACTGTGGGGGCCCCTTGCCCTGGGGAGGAGGCACTGGGGTCCATCCCAGGGAGTGGGGCTGGGCTGGCAGGTGGAGGGCTGCTGGCCCGGGAGAGGGGCTGGCGTGGGCGGCAGCTGGGGGAGCACAGAGCAGAGGCCTCCTGCTTCCTGGGCAAACACCCTAAAACATCCCGGCAGGTGGGATCCAAATACAGAGACTTAAGCTTCTCTGGTGTGAGCAGGCCCTGCCTTTTGCTGCAGGTGTGGGGTTTGGGGGGATGGGGTCCCTGCTGGTGCAAAGGGCGTGGGGCAGGCAGGAGGGCAGGTCTTCCTGGTGGGACTCCAGCAATCTCACTTTGCTCCCAGGTTAATGTACAGATGCAGGTATGCAAACAAAGGTGGGGCGAAGCAGGCTTAACCCTTTCGCCCCATCCCGGGAGGGGGCAGGAAGCTGGAACCTGGGCCAGGTGGCCCATTCGCCCTGGGCACTAGGCCACAGGGCTTTTCGGCTCTGGCAGGGCACACCCCTGCCCCTGCCCCCAGCCCATGCACCTGTCCACGACCCCAGCCCCGCCCCGTCCTCGGTTCTCCAGCCAACAATGCTGGCCGGCAGGGGCTCTGTGGAGGCCTGTCACTGGGGGCCGCCTCACCCCGTCAGGGAGGGTGGGGAGGGTGCGGTGGGTGCGGTGGGTGGGGAGCCCAGCTTTGCATAAGGAAACTTGAAACCCCGCCAGGTGCACAGGAGACAAAGGCGCTGAGGGAGGCGGCTTGGCGGGGCGGGCCCGTCCTGCGTGGGAGGAGGATGGGTGGGGATGGAGGGAGAGGAGAGGAGACTCCACGGCCCCGCCCACCCTCTCTGCCCCCTCCCCTGCACCTGTGAATGCAGGGGTGCTGGAGCAGGGCAGGCTCCCTCTGGGGACTTCTCGTCCTGGGCCCACAGTGACCCTCAAAGAGGGCCCCCTGAAAAGGGGGGAGGCTGGAAATGAAAGGGGCTTGGCTGTCCCCCGACTTCCCCTTCCCTCCCCCCTCCCTGTCAGGGGCTCCCCAGCGTCCAGAGCTGTGGGTCCTTCTGGGGCCTCTGCCACCTGCCGCGCACAGGTGCACATGGGATTAGGGCAGAGAGGATCCTCCCACCCCCACCTGGCCCGCCTCAGGCTGGTGGCACAGCCCTTGGGTCGGGTTCAAATGCCCTGATCCTGGAGAAGGGGTCAGGTCTTCACCACAGGAGTCGGCAGGGACAGGCAGCCTCCTGGAGCATCCCAGTGGGAGGGAGCTCAGGAGCTCCGACAGGGCCCTCCTGAGGTCCCCCGACCCTCTCAGGCACAGCCCTGGGCAGGGCCAGGGCCCAGACCCGAACTCCCTGCTGTCCAGGCCCTCGGCCAGCCCCTCCCTGGGTCCCTCACACTCGGCAGGCTCAGCTCCTGCTTGGTGCTTGCCTGCGTGCGTGCGTGCAGACTCTCAGGTGCCGCCTGGAGAGGCGGGCCAGGGGACGGCCGGCAGGGCTCTGCCCCATCCGGGGCTCCCGGATGTGGGCACCTCCAGCCTTCCTGCCTGCTGCTTGCTCTCTGTGGGCCCCGCGAGGGGAGGGCAGGCCCGAGCAAAGGAGCAAAGGCAGCGAGCCCGCCTTCCTGGGCCTCACCGGGACTGGGGCTGTCCTGACCTGCCCTCAACCCCGGCTCCGCCCACCGCCAGCCACCGGCTCCCTCTGTCTCCCACCTTCTCCAGGAACAGGCGGGCGCAGCCAGCTCTCCCCTGCCCCGGGCCGACTCCAGCAGGAAGCCCTCGCTGACTACCTTCCAGAGCCTCCCACACCCTCTGCACTGGTGGGCAGGGACACCTGAGGGGCAGAGGAAGCCAGGAAGGGCAGGGAGGGGAGCTGTGGGCCCCACAGATCTGCAGTGCGCGGAGGGAGGCCCCTCCCCGAGAGACGGCCCCCCACCTTGGGCCAGCCTGAGCCTCCCGGCCTGTGGAGTGAAGTGAATTTTCCAGAAAGCTGGGTTTGAACTTGTACAGTTTAAAGCAGCCTCCCTTCCCGGGCCTTGTGTTGCCCCACTGACTGGGGCTGAGAAGCTGTTTGCGTCGTAGGTGACGTAGGTGACGTGGGTGACGGTTGGGAAGCCTCGAGATTCTGAAGGCCCCCTTCTGTCAGGCGAAGGCATGAAAGTCCCCAGAGTGCGTGTGAGACAGCGGGCCAGGCCTGCAGCGCTGTGGCCAGAATTCGGGCGCCTGGGTCTCTGGGTCGAGGGGCAGCCCAGCAGGTTGGTAGCCTGCCTGCTCACTGCCCCCTGGCCTCACAGGTGTCTTGGGTCGGCCAGGGTGGGTGGTCATGGATAGATGGCTGGATGCCCCCCCCCCGAGCTGCTCCTGGAGCTCAGCAGGGCACCCCGAGTGGTGGCCGCCAGTGTGAGGTCCCAGGGGTCCGGGCAGCCCCGGAGCTTATGGGGCCTGAGGCACTCTGCAGTCAGACAGGGGCTTGGCCCTGTGTCTGGTCACCAGAAGCAGGAGTGGCCGAGCCCCTGGCTGCCTGCTGCCTTGTCATAGAAAAGACAAAAGGCAGAGGGGAGGGGTGTGGGTACAGATGGGGAAACTGAGGCTCAGCAAGGGGGGTCAGGCAGGAAGGGGGAAGTGTCCTCAGCACTCCGGGTCCTGCGCAGGGGCTGCGGTGCCTTCTGCCCGCCTGCGTCCTGGGGTCTGCAGGAGAAGGCCACGTGTCACCTCTTGGACGGGCCTGCAGCTGTGCTTGGGCAGGGACCCTGCTTAACAAGACAGATGTGCTGCCCCCAGGACCCCTAGCCAGGGGCACAGCCCCAGAGTGAGCTGCGCACCCCGGGAGCAGGGGGTGGGCTGGGGGAGCTCCCAGGGAGGCAGACCAGGGGTGTGTGTGTGGACGTTGCAATGTAAGTGGCGTGGGCCCCTGGGTGTCTGGCCCAGGGCCGCCTTCATGGGGCAGGTCTGCTTCCTGCCCACAGAGGCTCAGGCAGGGGCAGCAAAGGCAGCCAGGGTGCTCCCCTCTCAGGCACACGGCGGCTCAAGGTGCAGCCCAACTCAGCGCCTGGTGGGCCTTTCAGGGCAGACCACAGCGCCCGCCCCCCCCCCCCCCCCCCCGGCGCCTTCCGCTGCACCCCAGCTCCCAGGCGGCGCTGGACCCGCTGCCTTGGGCACCTCTGGCCTGCCCTGGCGGCTGCAGCTGAGACAAGGTGCGGAAAATCCTGGGGCCGACTTTTTCCTTGAAAGACCCAAACTCAGAGGGAACCTGTTGTCCGAACGTCAAATACAGGCTGTCTCCGGTGTTTCCTCTCAATTTTTCCACTCTTCAATGGTGTGACCACAACACGGGGTCCCTGGAAACCGCGCTGCGAGTCTAACCCCTCCCTGGCTCTGGGCAGGGCCGGAGACGGCACTCCTGTCTGCCGCGCCATCCCCGGCTCGGCTCCGGCGGCGCTCCACCGGGACCGTGCGTCCAGCGTGGTCTGGGTGCCGTGTTTCGTGTTTTCACATCCCGTCCACAAAGCGCCCACCCGTGTGTCCTGCTTCCGGTGAGGAGGGGACAGCAAGGGCTGGAGATGGAACTCAGGCCACCGCCCAGCCGCGGGCTGACCGGCTGCCGTGAGCACGTGCACGGGAGGCTGGGCTCCGCCGGCCGATCGCAGGGCAGGTGTGTCTAATGCAGGTTCCCGTGCGGGTGCTTTCAACCCCGAAGGGTTTGCGGGGACGTGAGCCGAGGATGCTCCGTGATGGGCCTCCCCGGGACGTCCCGTTGCTCAGCGACAGTGGACGCTGAGGACTCCGATAGCTTCTGCTGTTGCGCTTGGGTGGCTGTTCAGGTGGCTGAGGCGTTTCGTGCTCGAAAGCCGGCACCTGCCTTGGGCCACAGCCGCATCCTTCCTGGCCGACCGCTGGCAGCTGCTCCTGACAGGGGTTCCCACGCGCGGTCACAGCTTCGGGGCCGCCCCCCCAGCCCGGCGTTTATCAGTCCAACAGTAAGGCAGCTCTGTGCTTTGCCTGGATAGTTCCGGAAGCTGCCGTGGCCACGCTCCTCCGCCACGTGGGCCCCGCCCGCTCCGTGCTCTGCAGCTGTGGCCCCTGATGACTGTTAGTCGAGCGCCCAGCCTCCCCCTACCCGGGCGGAGCCCAGACCCCGCTCCAGGGGCCCCCAGCAGCCGGGGCGACAGCACAGGATCGAATGGGTGGGAGGTGGCCCAGAGGCTCCCACGTCCCTGGGACTCCGTCCTGGCCCCCACCCAACCCAGGGGCAGCATGGGCGCTGGCAGCAATGGGGTGGGGCCACGGATGACCTCAGGAGCCTCTAGTTTGGGGCGTGAAGGCCCCTGAACCCCAGTGGGATGCAGGGGTCCTGAGGTGCTGCCTGGGGTCACATTCCCAGAGGCCCATGTTGAAGGGGGCAGAAGTGTCCCTACCCAAGGCACCGATTCGGGTGCCAGGACAGCCCTGCGCTGCCCCCAGACTCAGGGGGCCACCTGCTCTGTCTGGCTGGACAGGACATCCGCCCATGCGGTCATCGAAGCAGCCCTGGGACTCCCCCTCCGACCGTCCCCACTGCTCTCCTTGAAGGCCCCAGGGGCAGAGCTCTGCACCGGTCCCTCAAAGGGACCTGCCCCTCCCAGGGCCTGTGGATGCCCCTCCTCCCTGAACCCACCCCTGTCTCCTCCAACTCCCACCCTCAAAATTCTGCTTCAGACGGCTCCCCCCAGCTTGCCGCCCTGGGCTGACAGTCCACTGTCTGCCTCGCAGGCCCCCCGCCGCCCCGCACCCTCTGCCCCTCATCTTCATTCACAGGCCCCCGCCCCCTGAACACCCCCCGGTGCCCCTTGGACAGCACCCAGCGGGACGCTCCTCGTTTTGTGGACTCCACCCCTCCCTTCGTGTGGAGGTTGCCCCCCCACCCCACCTCCCACCTCCTTGGGTCCCACCCACACCTGCAGGAACTGCCCTGCCCCTGGCCCCCTCTCTCCCACTGTGGTCAAGCCGAGTCAACCCGGGGTGGCTGCCATGGTCCCAGCTGAGGGGGGCCTCCCTCCTGGGGGCCTCAGGCTCCTACAGTATCCACCTGCCACCCCCGTGCCAGCCCTGCAGCCCCCCAACTCTGAAAAAACCCTCCTTGTCCCCAGGTGCCCTCCAGCCACTGCCCTGCTCAGCCTCCCCAACTGCAGGGCCGCCCACTGCCCGCCTCCTCCACAGCCCGCGGCCTGGCTCCTCCCTCCTGCTGCTCCGCCGGTTAAGGTCACAGTGACCTCAGGCTCCGTCCTGGCCTCTCCTACTGGCCTGGCCTCTGTCACCTCCCCCTTCCTGTTCCCCAACCCCCACCACCAGAGCCAGCTCCGCTGAGGAATGCTGCAGGCCCCTCTGCAGGGCTCTCCCTTCCCCAAATAGCCCCCGGCCCACCCGGCCCACCCAGCGATGCTAGGTCCTGGGAGGGAGCCCCTACAGGCCAGGAGCATGTGGGTGCCTGCTCACAGGCCTGTGGCGGTACCGTGTACCCCCAGCTCCCCAGCCCCCGCACCCCCCCACCTCTAGTTCTTTGGGAAGGTCTCACCCACCAGGAAGGGGGGGTCAGCCAAGTCTTGATCCTTCTCAACAGGCCTCTCAGCCTCTTTTCAAAAACACCAACCGATGTGACTGCAGGCCCGTACTTTGGGGACCTGGCTTTGGCGCCCCTCACACGAGCCCAGTGAGGGTGACCGGGCGCACAGGCCGAGGGGCTCAGGCTCCGGTCAGTCAGCTCTGAAACCCGGGAGTCTCACGGGTGCTGGTCCTCCGGTGGGCAGCTGACACCTCGGGCCGGGGCTGGGTGGCCTTGCAGAGCCTCTGGCCCCTGTGCCGAAGGCCCCTGCTCCGGCACCGCTGACGTCTGACCAGCAGGTCAGTCATTGCTGCCCAAAGCTTCAACCTTGGTTCCCCTCCCCCAACCCACCCGCCTCAGGGTTCCCCACACCCCAACGTGCCCACTCTGCTGACCCGCACGGAGTCATCACCCTCCGGCACCCCAGCCCCCGACGCGTCCAAGGCCGGGGTGTGGGTGGGAATGACCTCGCTGCCAGGGCTCCCTGCAGTCCTTGACCTTGGCCCTCGTGGGCTTCTCATTCCTTTCTCCTTGCCCGGCCCTCTGCTGCCCTCTGCGGGGGTCCGGGCCTGGACGGTGCCGGTCCTCGGACCCAAAGGGCAGGGCGCAGGCAGGGCTCCCAAAGTCAGCAGCACAGGGGTGCGGGGAGCGTGGGGTCTGTGGACGGAAGTGGCCATGGGGACAGAGGCAGGAGGTGGTTCCGAGTAGGGGTGGGGGACCTGGTGGCTGTCCCAGGGGGTGGGGCAGGAGACGCGTCGGGAACCAGACCCAGATGACCGCTGTGCGGCCCAGGGACGCGCCAGGTGCCCCTGAATTGCTCCCTTTCAAACGGCTAACTTTGCGTTCCGTGCATTTCACCTCAAGTTTCAAAAAACCCTGCAAAGCACACTCCTCCCAACCCGGGCAGAGCGGAGTCCAGGTGCTGGGGGCCGCTGGGCCCTTCCTCGGTCCCCTCCCCGGGCCCCTCCTCCGTCCTCCCTCGGGTACAGCTGAAAAACAAGTGTTCTGTGGTGGGGGGGTGGCCTCCCCTCCCCCTCCCCGGCACAATTACGTCCCAGTGAGTGGAAAAAGGAGATGGCAATTTTCTCTAGCCCCATCCCCAGTGGCGGCTCCCGGCATCTTGGAGGCTCTCTCCTGCCTTCGGAGACCAATTACCCAGGTGGTGGGGACAAGCAGGGCCCAGCGGCCTCGTTAACTTGGCGCCTCGGTGGGAGGAGCTCAGAGAGGCAGCTGGCCCCCAGGCCTGGACAGCTCCGCCCCCCGGGGGACCTCGAGGTGTGGAAGGCCCCGGGCCCCAGGCGGGCGCCGGCCTCCCCTGGGTGGGCGCGTGGGGCTGAGGTTTCCTCCCTGCAGTGGCAACAGCCCAGCTGATGCCCGGGTTCTGGTGCCCAGGTTGCGTCAGGCAGGCGGCCTCACGGGGGTTCCCCGAGGCACCTGCGCCCAAGGCGCCCGCCCCGCACAGCGGCTCCCAGCACCAGGCCAGAGCTGCCTCCCTGCCTGAGACATGTAGGCTTCTGGAAGGTTCCACGTATCCGTCCTCTGTAAGACCGCTCGGGCTGGATGGGGCCGGAGGCCAAACTGGAGGCTGGTTCCAGAACGATTTCCTAAAGGGGCCACTGACCCCCTAGAGGCCTCTCAAAGTTCCTGTGGCAGGTGGTGCCGGGGTGGGTCCATGGCCCACCTTCTGGGGGGGTGGAGCCCAGAGCCTCTGCCCCTCGCTCCCCAGACCCCTGAGCTGGCTCCGGCTCCAACTCCCTGAGAAGCTGCCTCTCTGTGCCCCTCGGGCCGGAAATTCAAGGGCATGACGTCTGCCCACTGAGCTCAGACAGGCAGCCCTGGGCAGAGCGCCTCGTGGGTCCAGGACCCTCCCCGCTCACAGCAGCTGCTCCCCGGAGGGCACCCAGCCAGTCAGGCAGCGCCCCGCCCCACAGCACCCCTGCGCCCTCCCTCCTCCCCCCAAGGTCGCCCCCAGCCTGACCCTGCATCCTTCCCAGGCTCTCCCCAAACCACCCCCTCTCCAGGCCCAGGATGGGGCCCTGTCCATCGAATCCCTCCCTGGCTGGACCCCTGAAGAGACTACACAGGACAGGCCCCTGCAGGGACCACAGGGCAGAAATCGCCGAGGGCCACGCAGGACCGGAGGGGGGTCCCCTAGTGGGGCCGCAGAGAAGGGCTGGAGCCGGGGCTGCACCATCCAGAGTGACCTCACGTGACCTCACTGACCCATCTGACCTCTCTGACCTCCTCCCTCTCCTCCTGCAAGGAGGATTTCCTGACCCAGCACCTCTGCCAGCCCTGGGGGACTGGGGACTCCTGGGCCTCCAGCCTGTTGGGGAGGGGCTCCAGGAGGTTGGGGTTAACCAGTGGGAAGCCTTCCAGAAAGGAGGCAGTTTGTCCACCGGCTGGGGAAGCCCTAGAAGGTGTGGCCGGGGCAGGGGCAAGGCCAGGTGAGGGTCAGGTGGAGCCAGGTGGAGCCAGGTGGAGCCAGGTGGAGCGGTTGGGGCACAAATGGCCTCCTCGGCCTTTGCCTTTGCCCTGGGCTCACCCAGGATGGTGGGCAAAGTTGGGGCCAGCTGGGTCCTGTTGGACGAAGGGCAGGTGGGAGCCCCGGCTTACGCTGGACCTGCTGGCTGCCAGCGTCACTGTGGAGGCTCTGGGAGGCCCGGAGGGGACTCTGACCGAGGCTGTGGCTGCAGAGGGCGGGTCAGGGGTCAGAGGGGAGAGTCCACAAAGCAGAGTGGCCGCTGCAGCTGAGCCAGACACAGAGGAGAGGGCGAGACCTGGGGGCACAGCCGGGGAGCCCCAACCGGCCCTCGGAACCCTGCCAGCACCTGCCCCTCCCAGGGCTTCAGCTTCCACGCAGAGCAGGGAGGGAGGCCTTCCCCCAGGAGACCAGGCCCCCCCACCTGCCCTGGGCTTTCTGGGGGCTGGGGGACGGTCCCTGGGAGCCCCACCCTCCGCCCTGAATCTGAGAACGTTCACTCAAAGCAGATGCTAATGCGCTGAAGGGCTGATTTGGGACGCAAATCCCAACAGCGGCTGCTGGGCCCTCAGAGTGGTGCCTGCGGGCTCAGCTGCCCCAGGAGCCCAAGCCACCCCTGCCAGTTGTGTCGCTGGACGAGGCGCTGGGGCGGGGGGGACATGCGTGTGCCCACCATGCACCCCTGTGAGGGGACTGCCAGAGCCTGGGCTGCCCCACCCGCAGGAGAGGGTCAGCACGGGGCCCTGGTTGAAAGTTCTCGTGTTGGGTGTTTCGCCGTCATTTTGCCTCCACGTGGGCCAACTGGCAGCAGGGTTCCTGCCGTCGGGTCCCAAACCCGCTGGCCCTGCCTTGGCCCTCCAATACCGACCCCCAAGCGCTGGCCTGGGGATGCTGTGCAGGGAGCTCAGGGAGGGCAGGGGGCTGAAGGCAGGTCCCCTCAGGCCTCGGGACTCAGGCCAGGGGGTCTGAGAAGTGGGTGCGGCGGGGAA
Organism: Anoura caudifer; assembly: GCA_004027475.1. NCBI lineage: Eukaryota > Metazoa > Chordata > Mammalia > Chiroptera > Phyllostomidae > Anoura > Anoura caudifer. Next base: position 208,590 of record PVKU01001695.1, on the reverse strand, counting down.
ACAAGAGGGCGTTCCCACCCCAGGGCTGGGATCTGTATGGTGAGCAGAGGAGACGGCCCTGACTTTGGCCGGTGAGGTTTGAGGTTCCTAGAGCTGAGGGCCCGGTTTAAGAAAAATGCAAACTAAGAAATGCAAAATTGGGATGAAGGGTGATTTTTATTTGGAATCTGAAGAGAAACAGAAATAAATGGCTAATTTTGAAAGCTGACAAACACCACACACATCATAAAATCCGAAGAATAACCTATGTTCTTTTTTTTAAAAAAAAAAACAAACATTTTATTTATTTATTTTTAGAGAGAGGGGAAGAGAGGGAGAAGGAAAGGGAGAGAAATTGCCTCTCGTGAGCCCTGACTGGGGATTGAACCCACAACCCAGGCGTGTGCCCTGACCAGGAATCGAACCGGCGACCTTTCGCTTTGCAGGACGATGCCCAGCCCACAGAGCCACGTGCGTCAGGACACAACCTGTGTTCTTTATGAATGAAAAGCCTGTCCTGGGCAGTGCTGGGAACAGGCAGCGACGGGGCTGACGGACGGGCCCCTCAGGGTGCGGAGACCTTGGGAGCCAGCTGCTCACTGGGGAAGACGGGACAGGTGGGGGTGAGGGTGCCCGTGCAGCCCTGGGTCGGTGTCGGTGTGAGCGCGTGGACGGCCCTCTGTCCAGAGGGAGAGACGTGGCTGTGCAAGTGTGGAGGTCTGCCCACCAGAGACCCCCGGGCGTGGGGAGCACCCCCAGCACCCCCAATGGTGGCTTCTAAAGTCACTGAAAGGAGTCAGGGCTGAGGGAGAAAAGCGCGCTAGCGGACGGGCCGGGCAAGCCGGAGGAGCATCATTCATCCAGAAAGTGTGGAGACGCCGAAGGAGGCCGGAGTCGGGGAAGCCACAGGGCCGGCCGGAGGCCCCGCACGTGGGGAGAGGAAGCAGCTTTTCCCGGCCCGTTCAGCAGGAACCGCCCTCTGACAGCCCCCAGCCCGAAAACAAGCCCCGCCCCTGCGGCCGTGCAGCTGGGACCACACAGCCGGGACACAGGAGGGAAAACCGGACCCCTGGGGAGGGACCCTCTGCGGGAGGCTGGGACCCGCACAGGGGCCAGGGGCTCGGCAGTCAGAGCCCGGCCCAGGGCCATGCTGGAGACACCGGGTCCAGGGCAGCACGTGGTCCCAGCTGGACGCTTGCAGCAAAGGAAGCTGTTGGGATGACAGGTCGACGGCGGGGTCTGGGACCAGACCGGTGGCCATGGGGGTGGACAACAGGGTTGGTGGCTGCGAGTTGCTTTGGAGAGGGAGGCGTCATTGTTCGTAAGACAAACACACAAGTGTCGAGGGTGAGGTGCGTCCAGCCAGCGGCTCACTCCCAAGTGTCCCAGAAGTCAGACCCAGGCCTCAGCTGACGTCCACCCATCAGAGCCCAGCAGGGACCCTCAAAGAAAGGCCTGCAGCCCTGGGCTCGGGGCAGACCCTCAGAGGCCCCCATTTCCGGCCGTTTAGCCCAACTCCATTGCCATCTGCCCAGGTACCCATGTCCCCCTGTGGGGTCTCAGGCCAGGCCTCCAAGCCTCCACCTCATCCAGAGGGGGCTCAAACCCCCCACCCCCACAGGTTCACCATCACTGCAACCCCAAAACCAACCTCTTCAGCACAGAACCCCGACTCCCAGCCCCCAGGACCTCTTCTGCCCGGAGTTCCTGCCTTCCCTCCAGCACCTGTAACGTGGGGGGGGCCTTCCCTTCAGGCCGTGCTCCTGGGGAGGGGCTGGAAACCCAGGGAAGTTTCCAGGGAAACCTTCCTTTTTGAGGGCTGGGTTTGGGGTACACCCGTGAAGAGAGCCCTCGGGGGCCACAGTAACACCGAAACACCCAGCTTTGAAACCCGCCCCCGCCGGAGGGGCAGGAGGGGCCGAGCGTCCTGCCCCCCCCCCACCCCGAGCAGGTGCGTGGCTGTGTCCTGCTGGCCTGGCTGCGCCGTGTGTGTGGTGAACAAAGATGCCCAGGTTGCTGTCCCCGCATCTGCCAGGACCGCCCCGCCCCTGGGCTGTTTTCTCCTGAGTCACTGGGACTGGCCCCAGCTAAGAGGGCCAGACCCCAGGCCAGGCTGGGCAGGTGTGGGCCCTGCAAGGCAGGGGAGGTGGGGGCAGGAAGGGGTCAGACTTTCAGCGGGGGAAGCCTGGGAGCCCTGGAGCCACCCAGTGCTGGCCAATGGGACGAAGGGCCAGGACACGGGGCCTGGCCGTCCCCAGAGCCCAGCCCAGCATCTCCCACCTGCTCAGGGCCCAGGCCTTCCTGTTAGGGCCAGAAAAAGTGGAAGGTGGCCCACAGACGGTCCACCAGCCCTTCAGGCTGGCTCTGCCCAGGCCTCCGTGTGGGGCCTGCTGGTGAGGCCTGGGGTCCTGGGGCACAGTCCCCACCACGGTGAGAGCCCCAGGCGGGGCCGGGTTCCCGCCAGGCTCAGCCAGCGGCGGTTAGAAACAAAGGAAAGGCCATCGTCCGACAGGCCAAGGCTGCGGTCGGTCCCGGGTCAGGGCACGTACAAGAATCAAGACATGAACAAGTGGAACAACACATGGATGCTTCTCTCTCTCTCTCAATCCCCCTAAAATCAATCAATAAAAAATTGTTTATGAAAAGAAGAAGGAAGGCAAAGGCCCAGCGCCGGGCGAGCCTAGGAAAGCTGGTGGTCGAGAGGCCAGGGGTCGCCAGGGCAGAGGTCAGGTCGGCGAGGGCAGGTGCGGCTCTCCGGGCTCCGGGGGCTCTGCAGTCAGGGGGTCCGAGCCCACGTTCCCGTCTCCCAAGCTGAGGGGCTGAGGGACACAGGGCACAGACACGCCTCCCACCCCTCCAGCGGGGTCTGCACCAAAGCTCCGCCCCTCCCCAGGACAAAAGGGGCTGCCCCGCTGGCCACATGGGCTCTGGACCAGTCTTTGCTCAGAGTCTCTGCGAAGTCCCTCAAGCCTCGGGCCCCCAAGTCTGCAGAGCTCCCCCTGGGCCCCCTGGAGGTCAGAGGAGAGGTGGGAGGAGGGAAGCAGGCTGCAGGGGTGAGGCTGGGCCTGGGGGGCAGGGGTGGGGCCTCAGTGCCTGCGGGGACCACACCTGAGCCTTTGCTGTCAGCTCCGCTCACTGGCCCCGCTCGGGCCCCCGCAGCCTGATGCTGGGTCCATGGCCCTGGGTCCCGGCAGGACCTGGGGAGGGTCCTTGGGAGTGGCCAGGAGGGCCCTGGGGTCCAGCTCAGCTGTGCTCAGGACAGGCCAGCAGCACCTGCCTTTTTTTTTTTTTTTTAAAGATTTTGTTTATGTATTTATTTTTAGAGAGAGGGCAAGGGAGGGAGACAGAGAGGGAGAGAAACATCCTCGGACCAGGGACCCAACTCGCGACCCAGGCACATGCCCTGACTGGGAATTGAACTGTCGACCTTTCGCTTTGCAGGATGACACCCAACCCCCTGAACCACACTGGTCAGGGGGGAATCTGCTGTTTGACCCCACCTTCTGGCGACACCTGTGCCCTCAGTGTGGCTCCCAGGACCCCCGATGGGTGCTGATGGCCTCCTGGCTCCCCAAATCTGTCCACTCCTGGGCCCACTCCTGGGCTTGCCCCCACCTGCACAGCTGACCTGGGCTGTCCAGGGTCAGGGCCGCTCTGCAGTGGCCCCAACAGACAACATGGGGAGGGGACCGTGACAGAGCCGAACGCCGGGTCAGGGTCCTCGGAAGGTTCAGGCCCCTCAGGCACCCGGAGTTCTGAGCAGCAAGCCCAGCCTGACCACAGAGGCCACAGCCAGGAGTCAGAGACGGCGCGGGACCCAGGCCCCCAGCCCCTCCCCAGGCTCTGCCCTGCCTCGCCCGGGCTGTTTCGGCAGCCGCGCACGTCCGTCTCTCTTTCCTCAGCTTCCCTGACACCTTCCCTGTCCCCTGCCCCCAGGGGACACCAGCCAAGGTCCCCAACACGGTGCTCCAAGACATATTTTTACTTTCGATGGTTTCCGGTGCGCAGAGAGGCTTGGCAGTGCCAGTTCCCAAGACCCTGTGTCCTGGTGCCTCCTGTGTGAGTGTGACCGAGGTCACAGGGAGCCCACACCCTCGCCGGCAAACTCCCTTCGGTCCTCCCCCCGTCACACGGCACTCAGCCTCAGGCCTCCCCCGTCTACGAGGGGCTGGGACGGACTCTCAGACCCGGACAGTTTGGGTGAGCCTGGCCGGGCGCTCTGGGGCCGTCCCTGCCCCCCGACCTGTGTTTGTGGTGTGTCTCTCTGGCTCACCGGGGCGGTGGGTTTTGGGAGGACTCAGAGCAGCCCTTCCCATCTCGTCTGTCAGGGTGCCCACCTCCAGCTCGGCCTCGGTCACCTGATGGAGGTTTTCCCACCAGCGGGACGTTTTTTATGGTCTTGTCGCTGAATTTCCAATACTTTTGAACTCCACGGTTCTTGTTATTAATTCCGGGTGAAGTCAAAATTAACTTAGATTCACCGCCTCCTGCACCTCAAGGCCCGCCGCCGCCTGCCACCTCTGGTGGGCGAATCCTCCCCGAGCCCTCTCTTGGTTTGGTGTGGTTTGGTGTGGTTTGGTGTGGTTCGGGTTTTCCAGGCGGGTGCCTTGTGCAGGCCTCGCTCTACAGGGGGGGTGGGGGGGGGTGCGGCGGCTGGCTGCGTGGAGGGTCGGTCCCTCGCTGGCTCCTGTGTCACCGACACGGCAGGAGTGTGGCTCGCTTTCCTCCGGCAGCTTTGAGGTTCTGCCCCTGGTTTTTCTGAAGATTTCGGTCTGACGACCAAGTGGGATTTCTGTTCGCTGGTGCTGTTGGGGTTCGGTGGACTCCATGAGTGAGTGTTTTGACGCCTTTCAGCAGCTGCGGGACCCGCTCACGCCACGTTCTTTCAGAGGTTAGGTCTCCCATTCGTGCCTCTTCCACCTAATATATGTGTGTATGTGTGTGTGTCACAGACATGTAATCAGAAAGAGTAACATGTATCTTTCCCTCCTTCCGTGGTTTCCGAAATGTCTCTTTTTTCCTCTCCCCTCTGCCCCAGTGCCCCAGATTTCCTTTCCTGGACTTTGTGCGTCTGGTAGGAAACCTCCCCATTGAGTTGTAAACAGCGGCTGTTACATGTTCTCATCATTAAAGGCCCATTCGGCTTCTTTTCCAAAATCCACCATATCAGTTTTTAAAAACTCCATTTCCCCGAAGATATTAAACTTCTTTCTTATTTTTCTGCACTAAGCTTCGCTGCTGTGCCGTCTGTGTCGATGGCCGGGGTCTCCGAGGTCCCTGCCAGGGGCATGGTGCACCCGTGAAGGCCTGGGTATCTTTGGCCGTGTGCCCGGAAATTGGTAGGAATAATTTGATGCCCAGGCGGGGAAGGCACCTTCCCGATCTGATCTTCTTCTTCTCCCAGGCACCTGGTCTTACCTGGGTCTTGACTTGAGGTCCCAGGGAAGACTGAGGTGGTGTGAACTTAGGCTGCGCTGCCCCCCTCACCCCCGAGAGCGGGGACTCACTGCCACTCTGTTCTCGCCGTGGGGGTGGGACCCTCCTGGCTCCCAGCTTCCTACGGGGAGGAGGTCTGGTCCGACACTGGCCCCCAGCTCCCCAGAACAAATGGCCACCTCTGGCTCCTGGGACTCAGTGTCTGTGCTCCTTCGCCTCCAGGGCCCGGCCTTCCCTTCAGTTTAGCCCGGTCTGTCCTTGCCAGTTCCTCGGCTGGTGGACGCTTCGATGCCATGGCTTGGTACTACACCGGTCTCCTCAGTGAGCGGGGCCGCCCAGCACCACGGCGTGGGGTGGGCAGCCCATGTGGGTGACGTCCCCCTGGAGCGCCTCTCCCTCTGGCTGGGGACCCCTGCGCACTCCTGTCTCCTCTGGGAGCCCACCGCCCCCTGGCCAGCCAGGAATCCTGGGGCTCTCCCCGACACCTCTGTTCCTGCCACCTGAGGAGTCGCCAGATGTGTTTCCCGCCCAGGGTCTCTGCGGACCCGTGACAGCCAGCTGGGGTTCTCCACCCGGAAAACTCCCAAACTCCCGGGCAGAGCCAGCAGGAAGTCGGAGCTGAGACCACTGGACACCGGGGAGGGCTGTTCTGGGTCCTCCCCAACCCCCAGATCTCAAGGCTCTCACACAGGGCTCTGCCTACACCCACCCCTGCATCCCAGGGTGGGCCCAGAGTGCCTTGGGCTCTGGCGGGCAAGCAGAGTGGAGTGCACCCAGGGTTGGGCACCCTGGAGGCAGTGGGGGCGCTGGACTGCGGCTGCTCCAGAGGGCTGAAGAGGGTCTGGGGGCCACTCAAGGAGGAGCGAGTGGGTGTCCGAGGGTTGGGAAACAGAGACCTGTCTAAGAGCGAGGTTTGCAGGGTTCCGGACTTCTGGCTCAGGGTTTGCTGGAAGCCGTGACCAGGTACGGCCCTCAGGGACACCACCTGAGAAAGGCGCAGATGCTGCCGGGTCTCAGGTGGAAGGGTCAAGGCCAAGCCAGGCTGCGGGAGCCATGCCAAGGTGTCGGGAGGGCCGGTGGAGGTTGCTGCTGGGACAGCCGGGACCCCTGAAAGCGTGGTCCAGGACGGAGAGCGGGGAAGGGGTGGCTGAAATCTGTCCAGCAGGGCTGGAGGGGGCCCCCAGTGCCAGGTTAATCTTCCTCCAGGCCAGATCGGGGGCTTGGGGAGGGGCCTGGGGCAAGAGACCTCCTGCCCGGAGCCTGGGGCAGCCAGCAGCCCTTGGGCCCCGGGGCCAGGCTGGAAAAGCCAGGCCGGGACCGGGTGGAAAGACAGGTCAACAGGTGGGTGCAGTAGGGCCGCCTCCGTGTACAGCCTTTCATTACAGCACCCCCGCCCCTCGGCAGGTCATGCCCACCTGGCAGTGCCGCCCACCTGGGGAGCAGCCTGGGCAGGGAAGCACCTGGCCCTGCGGATCAAGGGCAGGAAGTGAGGCGGGCGGGCGGGTCCAGAGACACAGGCGCTGCAGCCCCAGCCCCACCCCCACCCCCGCTGGGGAGCAGAGCCAGCCTGCACAGCCTTCCCGTTGGGGTGAGCAGGGGTCTCCGCTGCGTCCTCAGCTCCCCAGAGACAAACCAGTGGGAGGCCTGAGCGGCAGAGCCGGTTCCCGGTGGGGGGGGCGCCCTGTGCTGGGCGGAACTTCCCGGTCTCAGCCACACAAACTGGGGTCTGGCTCTGCTGGGCCTGGGACGGGACCTCCCTCCCAGTCTGGCTGAGGAAGCCTGTCGTGTCCTAGGGAAGTGCTGATTGGGTGGCCAAAGGCAAAATGAGCTGAGGGGGGCGGGGCAGGGGAGTCACAGCCCCTTCACACCCCAGGCCTACAGCCCCGACTTGGAGGAGGGTGAGCGACAGCGTTTGCGGCCTGCACGCGGCGCACTGACCCCAGGGGCAGCTGCCCCAGTGCACCCACCCACACCTGCCCCAGGTGTTTGCTCCCACTCCCCAGGCCATGAGCTGAGTCCAAGGACCCTGGGGCTGCAGGGAGACGCAGACCAAAGCTAGAGAAACCAGGGCAGGCAGGTGCCCCTGAGCCTGGGGCCCCCAGGGCCCAGGAGAGGACCCAGCCCTGAGTCCAAGCCCCAAAGGCTCCAGGTCCCAAAGCTGTCCTAGAGGAAGGCGCATCCCCGGCAGCCTGGCCCCCAGGCGGAGGTGAAGCCCGAGGCTTCAGGACCCTGGGCAGCCTGTGGCTCGCCGCCCTGCCTGAGGCGTCTCCAGCAGCACAATGGCCCTTTGTCCTGCAGCCCCGCCCAGGGAGGCCTCGGCCCGGCCAGGCCAGCTCTTCCACCAGCCCATGGCGTCCCCAAGTGTGGGGGTAGCTTTAGTCACCTCCCCAAACAGCCCCCCACAACACCACCACTCGCCTCGGGCCAGCCCATTTGCCTGCCGCATCCCCTCCTGCTGTCATGGAAACGTCCACACCCACCAGGTGGCCCGCCGGAGCCTTTGTCTGGAGGCCACCGGTTTCTCCAGTGACCCTGGCAGCCGGGACTGCTGCCACCCACCAGGCAGGATTACGTGGGCCTGGCGTGCTGCGGGCGGCCCAAGCTGACCGCTCAGGACTCGGGCGCTCGCCAGGCTGTGCCCGCACCTGCCATCCACCCATGCTGGGGTGGGAGGCGCTGCCCCAGAGAGGTCTGTGCCAGCCAGGGTCCAGGCCACCCTCCCTGCTGGTGGCAGCCCCATGCTGCTTGGCCAGGGGCAACCGCACCTCGCCCAGGGCCCCAAAGCTGGCTGCCATCGGAGCTCACAGACACCAGAGGGTCCTGGGGCCCAGCCAGGCTGGCGGTGACTCAGAGCAAAGGGGATATCTGGACTGGCCACTGGTGCGCTGCCGAGTGAGGAGAGGTGTCCCAAACCTGCCGGGGGCGCCAGCTCGTCCTCAGCCGTCTCACCCCGCAAGGTGCCCCAGGTGGCTGGGGGTCAGTTTTACTCTCTTTGGGACTCAGGCAACAGTGCAGGGAGAGCTATGGGGTGGCCACAGCAAGGTCAGGGAGCTGGTGGTCAGCCAAACTACAGTCTCCCTCTCCAAAGTGACCGGCCAGAGGCACTCACACCTGGACCACCCTGCCATACAGCCCAGAGCCTCGACCCCTGGCCGGCAGGTCGGCCCCAGGGGCTGGCCTCCACACGGCCACGCCACAGCTCAGCTGCATCCTGGTCTTTCCGCTGCTGGGCCGGGACCGTGCCTCAGAGAGCCAGCTGTGGCCAGCTGGGCAGCCTCTCACCGGGACAGGAGTTTGCGATAAGGGCCCAGAGTGCGGGAGGAGCACGTGGCAGGATCTTCTGCGTCCCAGGGCCCCCTGGAGTCCTGTCTTGCTGCTTTGGCAGCGCCCTGGTGCCACCGTCCTACTAAACCCCCGCCTGGAACGGCACGGTCTTTCACCTACGAGTCCGGCAGCCCAACCGGAACCAGGTGTTCCTGCGTCTGCGGGGGGGGGGGGGGGGGGGGGGGGGGGGGGGGGGGGGGGGGGGGGGGGCGTTGGAACCGGTGGCCAACGACACGGTCAGAGTAGCCAGGACAGGACAGGTGCTGCCGGGATAACCAGGTCCCCGGACTCAGCCGGGACTGACTTCTAGCACCTCCTCCTCCTCGGGTGGGGGTGGGGGGCCCCTGCTTTTCACGTGACCGTCCCTCCTTCGGTCTCCGCCACATCCCAATCCGACGTACTGGGGGGCTTCGTGAAATGGCGGTGGCTCCCTCTGGCTGCCCCGTGTCCTCCTGGGAGCGTCTGAAGCCCGGCAATGCCATGCCCATCAGCCCCAACCCAGCACATCTGGCTGAGCCAGGGGATCCTGACCAGGACACTCAGTGACCAAGTGATGGAGGCCGGGGTGTGAGCCGGGGAAGGGTCTGTGGCAAGCAGCTCCTCCTCCCACTCCCACCCAACCGCAGATGCCTCCAGGTTTGGGGTTAGCGAGCCATGCCTCAGTTTCCCCAAAGCAGAGCGCCACCATCCAGGGCTGTCTCGACTTCACCCTCACGCAAACACAGACACCCTGGTGGGTATCAGGGTGGGTGAGTGTCATGTCAAAGGTGTGTGTGCCCTCCACAGCCCCAGGGTCTGGAGGTCAGTGGTTTGGAGGGTCAGAGGTCACTAATGCTTCCAGGACTGGCTTCCAGAAGCTCTGCCTTGGGGCCAGGGGGACCAGACCCGCTCCTGGGTGCTCTGCCCTCTGGAGGCCAGGGAGGAGCCCGCCTGCCTGTGGCACCCCCACCCCCGGCGCAGCCCTCTGGGTCATGAAGCCAGGCTGGGGACACGGGAGGACTGCACTCAGAGCCCTGCCCCGAGGGGCAGTGGGAGGGTCCACGCTCCCCGACGGTGACCCCAGTGGTCCGAGCCCACGGCAACTTTAGGGGGGCTGTGCCATCCTCGGGGGCCCCTGTGTAGAAGGGACAAAGGTCAGCTGGGAGGCAGCCCCCCGCCATGTGATTCGGCCCTTGGAGACATCCTGTGGTGGCCAGGCACCCTCCTGCCAGGTCCGTCCCTGGACAGAAAGACAAGGCCCCACAAAGCCCTGACCCAGGGCCGATGGCTGGGCCGCTGGTTTCAACGCGGGCTTGCCACCCTGGACGGGGTCCTGGGCCTCCCCACCCTGCAGTCCCTCCCACCCCCACAGGACGCCTTGAGCCCCTAGACCCGGGGCTGACACAGCCTCGCCCCTCCGCACGCGGGCCCGTGTGACACGCAGGAGAAAGGGTCCCAGGCGTCCGTGCAGAGCAGCCCTCGCAGCCGCCACGGCTGAGGCTGGGGGCCAGGAGCGAGGGGCGGGGACAGCCCCGCGCTTTGTTCACGGGAAGCTGCAGGTGGAGGGGCAGAAGGCCTTTGTGGGGCCCCCCCCGGAGAGAGAGGGTGCGGGGTGTGACCCCTCTCGGCCCCCTGCCTCCTCCAGCGAGGCTGAGCTCAGGGCCTGGACAGGAGCCACACCCCCCCGCCCCCCGCCCCCTCCCTGCCCCTCGCACGCCCCACTGCAGCTCCTGCAGAAGCTCTCTGCCCTGGTTTTTGTTCAACCTGGGCCCCCGGGCGGGCAAGGCGGGGGCAGGAATGCGTGCAGGGCCTGCTGCCCGCCCTGCGGCCCGCGTCACGTAACTGCCTCCCTGCTGGCCTATGGGAGCCCGGGGGACACACCTGTCGGAAGCCAGGAGCAGAGATTGGTCGGCGGTGAGCAGGCACCTGTGTGGGGCGGGGTGAGGCCCTGCATGTAAGGCGAGCCCGGGGCCACGCCGTCTCTTCCCGGCCCTGCCCTGCCCTCCGCCGCTGCAGGAGGACCGGCCACCACCTCCATTGTCCCCGTCACTCTCGCAACTTCCTGGAGACCAGGCAAGCTGCCCACCCACAAGTGTGGATGTGGGCTTAAGCTTCTCCTTTGTGTGCAGTCAGCTGAGGGAGGCCGGGGCTGCTCTTCCCCAGGGGGTGGCTGCCCTCCTGGCCCCCCTACAGCGAGGCTGGGGGATCGGGTTGGGCCAAAGCCTAACCTCTGACCTGGCCTGACAAGTATTTGGGGTCATTGGTGCCAAAGCTTCTGCAGCGTCCATTCTGAGGCCTGGTGGGTCCTGGGCGCAGGGACGGTGCTGGACAGGACACACCAGCCCGGCCGCCAGGCTGGGGGCAGGGAGCGGCCTCCCACCCTCCTCCTCCAGGTGCAGAACCTGTCGGGGCAGGTAAGCAGGAGGCGGAGGAGCCTGGGGAGGCCGCTCTGTGGGGAGAGCCTCCAGGTGGCTGCTGCCATCCCCTGCACGGCTGACCCAGACGGGACGTGGCAGTGTGGCGATGGGCCCCTTCGGCCTGCGGTCAGACTCAGGGGAGAGTGGTCCTTCTCCTCCTCCGAGGAGGTGAGCCCCTCGGGCCGGGCGAGCTGGGTGTCGGGGCGAAGCCATCTTGGGTTCGGCCACTTGGGGTCCGTAGGCCGCATCTGCAGGGCCGGTGGGCATGGGCACTGGGCTCTGCCCCACCCAGAGGGCAGCTGGGTTCGACAACAATGAGGGTTTCCACCTTCCACCCCAACGCAGCCCCTTCTGGAAAGCTCTTTCCCAAATGCTGCGCCGATTCCAGGGGCACCTTGTTTCCTGCGAGCTGGGCCGGGGAGGACTTGGGCGCCCGGCTCCGGGCTGGTGCTCCGGAGTGGGCTCGGGGAACGGGCTGGGCTTCGCCAGCGGCCAGCCCGGGGCAGCCAGAGCTCAGGGCAGAGCCGGTCTGGCCTGGCTTGTGGCTCTTTCTAACCTGTCCGAGTCGGAGGCGCTCACAAAGCCGGAACCAACCTGGAGGAGGAGTGGGCTGGCCCTGGCCGACAGGATTCCTCAGGGTCAGGACCAAAGTCTGTCCTCCCCGATCCTTGATTAAAATGCCCGGGAGCCACAGGGCAGCTCCACCCGGCAGCTCGTCTGGGAGCTGCCGCCGCTGTTTCGGGGGCAGGTTCAGGGGCTGGGAGGCGGTCAGGCCAGTGGGACATGCGGCAGGGTTTTCCCTGAGGCGTAGCGTCGAGCTCCTTGTTTGCAAACTTTTAGGGGGGAAAATAGGTCGGGTTTGCTTTGTTTGACTTTTGTCTAGTAACCCAAATGAAATGCTTAGAAGTGAAGGCGATCGGCAGGATGTTGAATTAGCAAAGCAAGTTTTTTGTTTATGAAAACGCAAAGCAGCCGTAGGGTGTGGACTCAGCCTGCTGTCCACTCTGACATTCTGGTAATTTGCAAACGCCTTATTTGCAAAACCAGTTTGTGGGAATGTTTCCCGTGCATTTGGGAGAAGGGGGAAGGTCTGCGGAGGCACCGGCCCTGGGGAGCGGTGCCGCCGCCGTGGGGCGCAGGGCGCCCCCGGAAAGGGCGGGGGGAGCGGCGGGAGGGAAATGGCGGCGTCCTCCCGGAGGGACGCGGCTCCGCGGCTGAAGACGGGCCCTCGGAGGACGCCCCCGCCTCTCCCCACACGCGCGGGGTTGGGTTTCAGCGCTTTGTTCTCTGCGGGGCTCACCATTGATTAAGGCCCGTCGGGCAGGCTAACCGGCGGAGAGTGAGTTTTCCACGCTGGGACCTGCTCCTCCGCCTGCCCGGGGCCCACAGGCCACTGCCCTCGGACGGGCGTTTGCTGCGCAAGGGCTGGTCGCCCAAGCCGCGCCTGGTCGTCATGGGGATGATTAAGGAGGCCGCATCCGGCCCCAGGGCGCTGGCTTCACTCTCCCGCAGCCGCAGATGCCCACCTGGGGCACGTGGACACAGTGGACCTTCCTTTCCGCTTCCCAGCTGCTCGGGCCCCCTCGTCCAGGCCCTCGACCGCAGGCTGAGCTGCTCCGAGGTCCGGGCCAGGCCGAGCTCGGTCTTTGCCTGTGGGGCCCCAGGGGCTTGTCCTGGAAGTTAGCAGAAAGCTTCCCGAGGCCCCACAGCTGGGCCTGTCCCTGTGTCTGTCTGTCTGTCTGTCTGTCTGTTGTGCACGTCTCCTAAGTGAGATTGTGACGGCTGGGGAGCTGGCGGGCAGCAGACAGCAGGGGCTCCTTGTCCATCTGGCTTGCGGCCGGGCCAGCCGTGGGCCTGTGGGGCCTCTCAGGCCGCACTGCTCCCCCAGGAAGGCTGGCCCCGAGCGGCCAAGGGCTGTGGGGACACCAGGCTGCAGCTCTGGGGCCCGGGGTGGGGAGGCCGGGCTGTGTGCTCAGAGGGCCGGCTACAAGGTGGGACGCTGGGCACCCGCCCACATCCCCTCTCAGCCCCCGCTGCCTCCCCCGTGGCCTGGCAGCCCGGAGTGAGGCTGAAATTTAACTCAGCCCTGCAAGTGAAGCCTAACTGGTTTGCTCAGCTCACAACACAGCGCAACTGCACTCCTGCAGCAAGCAGCAAGCACACTGATTTCCGCAGGTCCGAGGGACAGGCCCTGGCCAGCCCGGAGGGACCCGTGGGGGTGGGGATGGGGCGCGGGGCCCGCGTCAGGGTCAGGTGTTCTGAAGACTGCCGGCCGTCCCGAGGACTGGCCGTCCCGAGGACCGAGCTGGAGAACCGGGTGGACCTGGCTGGGGCGGGGGTGGGGTGGACACAGCCTTTGTTGTGGTCAGCCTGGCAGCCTAGGGGAATCGGGAAAGGGCCCCCACCTCCTCCCTGCAGCCTCTGTGGGTGGAAGATGCCGGAAAACTGGAGAAGCTGCTCTGGCTGGCTCTCCAGGCCCAGGTGCCACCGTACAGGGGACAGGGAGGGACAGGAGGCAGGACACAGCCCTCAGGCTCCCCAGGGCAGGGTGCCAGGGTCTCAGCCCCATGCCGGGGCCCCCCGTCTGGGCCCTGAGCAGGGTAGGGGCTGCAGATATTCCAACTTCCAGAACCCCCTGCCCCCACACTCTGAACACCCCTGATGCCGCCGGCTTGTCTCCGGCAGGCACTGGGGCTGTAGTCCTGCATTCTCTGTTTGGGGGTCTGTCCCATCTGCTCTGGGGTTCGAGCCCAGACTGGTGCGCACAGGCTGAGCAGGGCCCCCCCTCTCACCCCGCAGCAGGGCCAGCGCCTTCTTGCCCTTGGACTTCCTTCACTGCCAACAGCGGCCAGAGCCCCTCCTGTGGCCTCACTGGTGAGAGACGGCACAGCACAAGGTGGGGATACGGGGGCCCTGGAGGCCTGCCCCGCCCGGTGGGTGGGGGGAGCAGGCCCCCAGGGGCTGTCCTGCCTCAGCCACGCCACCCTCCATCCTCACCCTTGACAAGGGCGAGAGGGGCTGGGCTGCAGACAGCCAGGGTGGCTTCCAAGGGCAGAAGCCCACCAAGCGACCACCACAGCCCCTCCAGCCTCAGACGCACAGTCGCCCCGGGCTCCGAGGGGCTGAGCCTGCCAGCCAGGCCTTTCCCCTGGACCACCCAGAGGGTGGCTTCCACTCTGCCCCTGAGCACTGGGGCTCCGGCCTCCTGGGGGCAGGACACCTGGCCCCTCCTCAGGTGCCCACCCCACGCCCAGAGCTGGTGGCCCTGCTGGGATGGGGGAGCTGACCCACGTGGAGGGTGCCCTGTCCCCCGGGGACTTCCAGATGCAGCAGCCCAGCCTTCCCCAGGCTGAGCCCCACAGGTGGGGCCTGTGGGCACCTGGGGCCCTCACGCGAACCCCGTCCCTCCCGGCTCCTCCTCACTGCACTGTCCTCGGAGAACGTGGGTCTCCCTCAGGCCGCCGAACGCCCCCACACTGAGCCCCCTCTTGCCCCTGCTGGGCGGCCCCCAGACCCACCCCGGGGCGGCCACCGCCATCTTACTGGGCAGCATTGGATGGAGTCGGGTCTCTAATACTGCCTGGTAATGATGACGGTGGTGCCCTGCGCGCAGCGATGGGGCCGCCCCTCCAGCCCGAGCCCCGCCCCTCTCTCGCCATGCAGGCCGCAGGGTGTCTGTCACCTGCCCACAGGCCCCCGCCCTGTCCTGCCCGTTGGCTTCTGGGGGGGCATGGGGCACAAAGCTGACCTCGGGCAGGCCCCTCCCCCGGGGCCCGACTGGGTCTGAAGCCCCTGCTCAGCCCCAAGAACAAAAGGCTTCCTGCAGCTGCACTGAGCACCCCCTCCCCCAAAAACAGCGGCCTGGGATTCAGATGTCAGGCGTCCCGACCCTGCCCACGGGTCCAGCCGGGCGCCGTGCCACCCCTCACAGGCATGGGCCGAGCGGAGCGTGGGGGACACGGGCGCCTGGCAGACCAGCCCACCTCCAGCCTCAGCCGCAGGCCCCGTGGACAAAGTGGGAGCACACAGGCCTCCCGCCTCGGTCCTCCCGCCCCCACCCCGCCGAGTCCTCGGGCCAAGGCGCACCTGGGCCCCTGTGGGCATCTTACCGGACAGTGCTGGACTTCTCCGCTCGGCTCTAACACTGTCTGGTAACGATGCTCAAAGGCCGCCCGCCGCTCGCTGCCGGGACGCGGCCCGGGGACACGCCGTCCTGCTCCCCGCACACAGAGCCGGGCTGGGGCCGGACCACGGCGACCGACCCCGGGAGAGCGAGCCAGGGCCAGGACACTGGGGCCGGAGAAGGGCACCAGCACCCCCGTCCTGCACACCAACCTCGTCCGGGGACCCGGCCTGCCCTGCTGCCTGAGCCCTCTGCTCCGACGCGCTGGCTGCTACCCAGCTCTGAGGACGTCCCAGAATCGACAGCCAGCCGGACAGCAGCCACACCAGGAAATGCGTTTTCTGCCTGGTCCCGAGCTGGCAGCCACCAGGCCCCGACCCCCCACCCCAACCGCCTTCTCTTCCAGCCCCTCCCATCCACCACGCAGGGTCCCATGTGCACTGTGACTGTCCTAGGGCACCCCAACCACACAGGCCGCTGGGAGCTGGCCCTCCTGAGAGGCCCCCATCGGGTGGGGCCGCAGTGGGCACTGACCTCTGTCAGGGCTCTCTCTGTCAGGGGAGCCAGCTCCAGTGACCCACCGGGGTCCCAGCAAGGACGGTGCGTCCGTATGTCCGGCCCATGGGCTGCTATTCCCTGATGAGGATGGTCCCCCTGCCCCACCAGCCCTCTCGGTGTCACAGGCAAAACTGGGAACAGAGTCTGAAATTGAAGCCAGGAGGGCCCTGGTTTTATCTTTTGGACCGGAAGCCAGGACTCGGGCCCCCAGACCTGCCTGGCTGACAGGCGCGGGGGGGGGGGCTCCCCGGCTCAGGAACCCCACCCCGTCCAGGCCCCAGCTGGTCTCCCAGGGAGGAGGGTCTGCCCCTGGCCTCCTGTTACTCATTAACTGAGTGCTGACTCAGGGTCAAGTGCAGGGTAACCAGATGCCCCAGCTGCTCACACACACACCTGGGCCTGGGGGGCTACGTGCTGTGACGGGGTCTGTGTGAGGCCCTCCTCGGGGCAGCCCAGGGCCAAGGCCGGTCCTGGGAGGCTCGGGCCAGACACCAGGACACGGGCCGTGGGGGTGGGGCGGTGCTCGGCAGACTCAGGAGGGTCTGGGTGTCCTGCCACCCAGCTGAACGCCGCAGGACAGGCAGCCTGTGATGGGCGTCTTACCAGACACGGTTAGACCTGGGTCCTTCTGTCTAATACTGTCTGGTAATGCCATCCATCCACGGCCTGGTCGCCGCCGGAAGAGGGGCTGCTGCCGGACACTGGGTGGAGGGGGAGGCCCATGGTCCATTGGGCCCCGCGGTGGCCAGACCAGGTGGTGCACCTTGCCCTTGCGTTGCCCCCACAGTGGCACAGACCGCACGGGGTCATCCCCAGCCCTCGCTGCCCTGATGGGGGGAGACCACCGACCCTGGGGCAGGCTTTCTGTGGCAGCCAAAATAAATTGTTGGGATGATGAAGGGTGTGGGGCACCGGGACCGGGCTTCTATTCACCTCAGGGCGCAGCCCACCCCCACAGCAGCCCAGCCTGGGACCCTCTCCAGGGAGGTGACCTCATTCTCTGTCCCGACATATACCAGGCAAGGGGGCCTCAGGGGGACAAGACAGACACAGCCCCAGCCCACAAACCCCTAGCCCAGGGCAGGGAGAGCACCCCAGACGCTGGGCTAACCCGCCCACCTGGGCAGTGTCACCTGGCTGGAGGGCCCTGAGAGAGGACGCTGGGATGGGCAGGGTGCGGCCACCTCCCTCCTGCCTCAGCTATCAGCTCAGGGCCCCCACCAGGTCCCCACAACCTGTCTGGGGCCTGGGCAGTTAGGGGCACGTTCTCCTGGTGCCACGCAGGGCCCCTCCCCAGTCTTTGGCCCCCTGCCCTGCTCCCTCTGCTCCCCTCACTGATGTTCATGGAGACGTCCTGTCTACAGTCATCCCCAAACCAAACTCTGATGCTGAACACCCCCAGCCTCATGGCCCCTTCCTTCCCCCAAGAGTTCCTGGGGGCCTGACCCTTGGCTTCCCAAAGACCCACTGAGGACAGAGCCCCAGACCCTGTGTTACACCAAGGGTTTGGCCAATGGAGTCGGGGCGGTGGGGTGGGCACTTCTGGGGGAGGTCCCTGAACCTCCCCCTCAGCCTCCCCTCTCTCCGTGAGTCTTCCCTGAACACAGTCTGCGCAGCCACATTCTAGAGTAGAGAGAAGGGGTGGGGGGTGAGAGCAGCCCCAGAAGGCCTCTCTGGGCAGGTGACCAAGGGGGGCCCTGCAGACGGGAGCCAAGCAGAGACCAGAGACCAGAGGCTGCCTGGCACCCGTGAGGAGGGCCCAGGAGGCTGGGCCCAGCTGCTGTCAAAGTGCTGACTGCCCAAGGGGGCTCGGGGCCTTCCCCTCACCCACTCCTTCAGCCCCAGCGGGTGCTGACTGCTCCCTTGCCCCCAGCACACCCAGGCCACACACACCCATGGCCAGGAGGCCCCCCCTGCCTGCAACTGGGGCTGGGGCAGCACCACGCCAGCCAGCGTCTCCAGTTTTGAGGCCATGCTCCAGAGTCTGAGCTCCTGGTGTCCGGTGAGCGGGGGATACCTCGCCAGAGCCCGTGAGGGGCTGGGGACCAAGGCACTTAGGCCGGCCTAGGAGCCTGAGCACCTCTGAGGGGTCTGTCCCCAAGAAGGGAGCACAGCTTTAATGGCAGCGTGCATCCCAGGGCGGCCACAGCACACAGCCCACCGTGCAGAGTCGGGAACGGAGCTGGCGGTGCCCCCTCTGAGGCTGCCAGGGGCTGGGGGTCCTTCCTGCCTTCCCAGCCCCGGTGGCTCAGGCCTCCCTGGGCTTGTGGCCCCTTGTGAGGACTCTGGTCCCTGGAGTTAGGGTTCCCCGGCAGACCCAGGAGCACCCCAGCTCACGCCCCCTAACTTCACCACAACTGCACCGACCCTGTTCCCAAACGAGGTCACATCGCGGGTTCTGGGGCTGAGACTGTGGACACATTTGGGGGCCGCCATCCAGCCCCACAGGAAGCAAACGCCCTTCAAGCAGAGACTCCTTGTGACCCATGCAAGGCTGTGGGGGGCAGAGGCAGAGCCCCAGGTGGGAGCATCCCCACCCTCAGGGGCTGAGCCCCCATGTGCTGCTTTGAAGAGTGGGGGCCCCATGGCTGGGGTGAGGGGAATGTAACAGCAATTAAATCTGAGTGCACACCAAAAGCATTGTGGGGTCAGGTCTGGGGGCTGAGCGTGGATCTGAGGGTCTGGAAAGGCGTCGGGATGACCCTGGAGAGAACCGAGGGCCCAGCCTCCAGGGGCACCCCCCCGGCCTGCCTGCCCTGCCCCCTGCTCACCTCTGGGCCCTGGGTTGAAGTTGCTGGGAGACAGTTGCCAGGTCACCACTGTGTCCCAGGCAAAGGGCTCACACCAGCTTGTAAGGGAGGTGAGAGGGGCAGGTGGGCCAGCAGCAGGGGCCCTAGCTGGGTCTGCTGTCCAGTGCCCCCGCCTGGCCTCGAAGGACTCTACTGGTCCTCTGGGATTCTGCCCAGGAGCAGAGAGAGACAGGGTGGGGAGGGCAGGGGAAGGGTGCCCCCCTCTGCAAAGGGCCCATGCCCCCTGGGCCACGGCGAGAGGGGCAAGGCCCCCAGGGCCGGGCCAAGGTGGGTGTGCCCCCTGGGGGTGTCGGCTCCTCAGGACAAACTCCTTCACCCAGGACGAGGTCTGTCTCCCAGCCTGCTGGCACCTCTGGGGACCCATGTCCCCGCAGACAGCCTGCACCCGCCCAGGAGGCGCCGGCCGGTCAGGCGATGTGAGGACCGCCCTCGGCCCACGTTGCCTGACGCGATTCTGGGAGGGGCCGGGCTGTGGCGTCTCCTCATTCTGCTGGATGTTTTGGGCAGGTGCACGAGGGCCTTCCATCCATCACGCCGCAGTGCTGTTCCCTACCGGTCTCTCCACCTGGCCAGGTAAAGGTTTATTTCTAAATCTGTTATAAAGCTGAGTTCTTGCTTAGTCTGTCCCCGCACTGGCTGTCCTTGCCTGCAGACACGGCACGGCCCTGCCTCTCCGAGCGTAAAGTTTTGTCTCTGTGTTTAGATTTTGTCCTTCGGAGGCGGCCGAACGTGCAGGCCTGGGCACAGCGACCCACACGGTGCTGGGAGCCCTCGGCCACACCCCCCCAGCTCTGCCCAGCCCCACAGACAGGGCACCTGGGCCTGCCCAGGCTTTTATTTGCTAACTTTAGTGACAAGAAATGATAACTCGTGACCTTCTTCTTTGTGAAAATAATAAATACATGGTTAGAAAAGCCAAATAGAGGCAGGAAGCAGGGTCTGGGCCACACGTGCCTCCCCACCCAAGGCCACCTCCCCAGGCTGCTGCTGCCACTTGCCTCCGACCTCTCTACGCCCTGCACCTGCACGGGGGAGGCTGCCCACTGGTGGGCGGGATGGGTGGCTGGCCCCTCAGCACTGCATGCTCCTGGGGTGACCTCAGGCACCCCGTCAGCTGGTTTGCGGGACCCTCACCTGGCTCCTCATGCATCCCTGCAGCCCCACTAGCCCACTGCCCCGATGAGCTGCAGGTGCCCCACCCACTTCCAGGGTGCAGAGCTCAGGTGCAGACAGGAGAGGACTGTGTGGGGACCTCTGGCTCAGTGCCTTCCTCGGGAGCCTCTCTGAGGGCCCTCGGGGCCCAGCCTCTGCTCCCGGGGTCCCCGCACCGTTTCCGGGCCGCCTTCAGCTCCCCTGCTTCCGGCTCCCACCCACATCCTCTTGGCTGGGCAGTGACCGGCCTGTGCGGCCCTTCCAGTTCCCACGCATTCCAGTTCCAGCTCTCACGCATTCCAGGACAGCCCCAGCCCCCCGGGGGCTCCTCCCACTCCCACTCCCACCCCAGTGTGCTCCAGGGGCCCTTCCTTCAGCGCTGTGCCCGCCACATCTCCCTGTCCGCTCGCTCTGAGCAAGTGCGTGTTGTATGTCTGTGCATCTGAGTAAGGGAGTGAGTCTGCATGTCCATCTCTCACTCCTGGGGGCCTCCCTCCGCGGCCCGCTGGCGCGGCAGCCGCTCATTGGGTGCTGCGGGAAGGTACCGAACGCTGGCACCGTGGGGCCGATCCTCTGTCCTCAGCAGGGCTCCTCGGACCTGCTGCCAGGTGCCGGGAACCAAGCCGGGCAGACACTCCTGGAGCCCTCCGGTTCAGGGCAGGGCAAGGCTGGCGACTAAGGCCCTGGGCGGCGGCACCTCTCGGGTGACCAGCTGGATGTGCACACAGCAACCGGCCTCTCTGGGGCTGGGCCCTGGGTGCAGGGGGCTACAGCCCTGTCCCGCCGGCCCCCGTGTGCTCGCCCCGCCACTCTGAGTTTCCAGACCCTCAGAATGTCCTTGCCCCCCAAGCCGCCCCCAGATGGGGAAGGGCCTGTGAAGGGACAGCTGAAATGTCCCTAAAAGTTCCGAGTTGGTGGCAGGTGCTCAAAGCCAGGCCCGCTCCTGGCGGCAGGCCACGAGGATGCTGCCAGCGCCTCAGTGCCAAGCCCCCTTGGACACAGGGTGCCTCCCCTCTCCCGCCCAGCCACCCCTCCCAACACCTGAAGGCCCGACGGCCCCTCCTTACAGGCAGCACCGAGGCCAGAGGGTCCAGTCCTGCAAGAAAGGATTCGCCCAGGACAGACAGGATGCAGAGACCTCCCTGCCCCTGAGGGGCACCAGGCCCCACAGTCACCATGGACGCAGGAGCCAGCTACCCCTGGAAACCCGAGTCCAAGACCCCAGGAAGCGCCCCTGCCCCCGCAGGAGGGGTCTGACCGCGTGTCACATCCGGGGGCCAGGACTACAAGCTGCAAGAAGGCCCCACCAACGGGTGGGGCCAGCGTCTTCCCAGAGGTGCCCCCACCGCAGGGCTCCCACCCCTGTGGCCCACAGCCACACCCGCTCCATCCAGCGCCGGGGGCGGTGCCCTCGGTCCCAGGTCAGCACCAGGAGAGGCAAGCGGTCAAGGGTCGCAGGGGTCCGGCGGAGCCACATCCGGGGACCAGGTGAATGCAGGCCTGGCATGGCCTCCTGGGGCCCAGTGCCCCATTCCAGGGGAGGCAGTCTAAGGGGGGGGCACACACAGCCAGGCCCCAGGGGAGGGGCCCGCAGACTGGGGCCCCAACAGCAGGGGGAGGGGAGATGTCTCCTCTCCGCAGTCCGGCAGGCACTCTGCTGCCCTGCACCCAGCCCTGCTCAGGACAGGGGAGCCCAGCACCCCTGCCTGACATGGGTCACCCGTGACGTCATGATGGACATTGTGACCCTGCCCTCCTGAGCATGTCCCCCTGCCGTGTCCACCCCCAGCTCCAGCCTCACACCCTCGCCCCTCACCTGCATTGAGCTCTGCCCTGTTGGTGAGGATGGGCCCTGCCCGCTCCACGGCTGACCCTGAATGGTAGTGGCCGTCCCCGCTCTCCTTAGGAGGCATGGTGGGCTCAGGCCCGCCGGCCCGGCCTGCGCCTGGATAAGCTGTGCCCAGACGGCCTGGGGGCACTGCCCGGGGGCTGCCAGAAATGGGCGGGGAAGGAGCCCAACTGGGACCGGACTTGGGCCACAGTCTGAGTGCGCACCCCCTTGCTCACAGGCTGGGCCCATGAGAGACCAATGGGGAGCAGCCAAGGGGACAGGCTCCTCTGTCAGCTGAGCCAGCTGGGCCAGGACGCAGGTGGGCTCAGGCAGGGTTGGGAGGGGGTGGGAGAGCCTCCCGCCAGGTCAGAGGCTCAGACCGCCCACCTGCCCACAGACCCCCTGGAGGACACTGTCGCCGGCAGGCCCCGGGCCGCCCTCCTAGAGAGGCACCTGCTGGTGAGGGAGCAGCAGCCACCCAGCACGGGCTGCGGCCCTTTCTTCTACATCGGGGGCACCAACGGGGCCTCACTGTGAGTGGGGGCCTCCAGCCGGACCCAGTCCACCGCTCCCCCCAGGGCCGGGCCCAGCCTCGGCTAGGTCACCTGAGGTCCCCGCGTCCCCTCTCCTGGCGCGCCTATCCCTCCCCAGCTCCTGAGGCCCCAGGGTCACGGCTGCCCCGCTGCCCCTCTGCCCCTCGCCCCAGCAGAGTCAGCTCCTACTGCAAGAGCAAGGGCTGGCAGCGTATCCAGGACAGCCGGCGGGGGGACTACAAGCTCAAGTGGTGTGAGGTCAAGTGTCGGGACAGCTACAGCAGCTTCCGGGAAGGTAGCGGGGCGGGGCGGGGCTCAGGGCCTCCCCACGGGGAGCCGTGGGGGCCTGGGTGGCCTCGGCCCCGCAGCGGTCACCCGCATGCTGCCTGGGACCTTGCTGTGCCAGGTGAGCAGCTGCTGTACCAAATCCCCAACAACAGACTACTCACCACCAAGATCGGGCTTCTCAGCACCCTCAGGGAGTACTCGAGGGTCGTCAGCAAGACATCGCCGTACGCACAGGCCAAGTATGCCCGCCCTGGGCCCCACCCCCCGCGCTGGGTGCCTCCAAGGACCCACCGTGCACCCACCCATCCCACCAGCCCACCCGTCCCTCCTCCACTCATCTGCACACCGCCCCATCTGACGTGTCTGTCAGTCGCTGCTCCTGACCACCCTCGGTTCTGTCCACCCGCCTGCACCCATCCGCCCACCCATCGTCCCACGGACCCCTCCGCGAACTCACCGATCTGTCTCCACCCCAGGCACCCCATGCTACCCATTACACCCCCCACAGCCCTTACAGACAGACACCCACCTCGGTCGGAGCCACCCACTGGTGTCCCTTACTTAGTCATTCATTGCCCACTGCACCCACTTCTGCCCACCCCTGTACCTGTTCCCACAGACCCTCTACCCTACTGTCCGACTCTGTCCTCTACCCAGCACACAGCCTGAGATGCTCACAGACTCATCCATCTGGTGTCCACCTGTCCACTCACCCGCTCTTCGCCCAACCATTTACACACCTGGCTACCTGCCCGACCACTGTCCACCCCCACCAGGCAGCAGCCCGCCTCACCTGGTCACCACGACACCCTCTTTACATGCCCTGATCTCGCTGTCCACCCCAAGTCCACTTCCGTACCCACACACACACCCGCCTACCGACCTCGAGGCCCCCACTCATTCCCCCCTCTCCAGACACACACCCGTCCGTCCCCCACACACTGTGGAGTGGACACTCAGGCCAGGCCCTGTGTCCCTCTGGGGAGCAGATCTGCAAAGGACCCAGCTCTCGACCTCGCGGAGCTCCCCTGGACGAGCCCAGGATGCCTTGGGCCGCAGAGGTAGATGCGCTCAGCTCAGCTGGGAGGGGCCATTCTGTCCTAAATTGAAGGATGGCCTGGTGGTCGGTGGCAAGGCCCTGAAGGGCATCCCAGGCCGGCGGAAGAGGTTTGGACCAGCCCGGAGCACTCAGGAACTGTGCTGGCGGCAGGGGCAGGCCGGGCACTGTCCGAACCGACCTCTCAGAAGTGCCTGAGTCCTGCGGGTAGCAGAGCAGCAGAGCAGCGGAGGAGGGTGGGGGGCGGGGAGCAGGGAAGAGGGAGAGGGGCTGGGTGCAGGTGAGCAGCCTGCAGAGAGGCCAGGTGTGCCGCAAGGGTGCTCTGGCAAGGGAGCAGAGTGCAAAGGCTTCGTAGAGAACGGCCAGACGTGGGGCGGGGGTGCAGGGGAAACCGGGGAGCCTGGAGCCCGACCCAGCTTCCCCGGGGCCACGGCTCCCTCCAGCCTGCCCCCAGGTCCGGCCACGCCTGCGGGGGAGGGAAAGAGCCCTCCCTGCGTCTCCCCAACGCCCTGCTCCCCCAGGCTCCTGAAAATGGAAGAATTTTTCCCAGAGACCTACCGTCTGGACATCAAGGAGGAGAGAGAGGCATTCTTCACGCTCTTTGACGGTGAGACGCTGCTGGACGCCAGGCCCGCTCCCGAGAGATGCGCTTCGGGCGGGACCAAGACTGGGGCGTAGTTAGGCAGCGCTCGGCCCGGGCTACGAGCGGGTGGGGGCGCGACTCCCGAGGGGACTAGGGGAGCCAGGGGGGCGGAGTCGTGACTGTGGGCGGAGTCACGACTGCGTGCGTTCCCTGCTGAGAGGAGCGTGGTCCAAAGCGTGGAGGGTCTATTTTCAGGCTGGGGCGCGGCCAAATTTGGGATGGGCGTGGCCAGGGCCGTGATTGGAGGTGGGCGGGGTGGGATGGGGCCGTAGGTGGGAATTAGATTGGGTGGGCGTGGTCAGGACCGTGGCTGCGTGGGAGGGGCTGGTGGGCAGGGTCCGAGCTTTGGGCGGTCCTGGACTCCCGTGGCTCTCTCCACAGAGACCCAGACGTGGATCTGCAAGCCCACCGCCTCCAACCAGGGCAAAGGCATCTTTCTGCTCAGGAACCAGGAGGAAGTCGCCGCCCTCCAGGCCAAGATCCAGAGCATCGAGGAAGACCCCATCCACCGCAAGACGCCCTTCCGAGCGCCTCAGGCTCGCATTGTGCAGAGGTGTTGGGCTGTATACCATGAGGGTCATCAGTGGTGGTGGTGGGGGGGGTGCGTCAGTGGGGCGGGGAGGCACTCCCGGGGCGCTACTCCTCTGGTCTGCAGGAAACTCACCCAGGCAGCCACTGCCTTCAAGCCTGCAGCCAGACCAGAGCTGGTCCCTCCCTCCAGCTGTCTGCCTCTGGGCAGGGTCCAGACCCTAGTCTCGTCCCAGAAAGGTCTTTCTTGACCTCCCCACCTGCAATTGTGACCACAGTCCTGTCTCAGCTGCTGTCTGCCACCCTCCTCTCCCCCATGGCCGTCCCAAGCTGCTGCTCCCAAACCCTGTCCTGAGTCCTACAGCTCCCTCCACCTGGAATCTCCCTTCCCTGCCTCTCCAGTGCCACACACCCTTTAAGGCACAATGTCAGCCCTGCCTCCTCCTCCAGGCAGTCCTCCCTGCCCAGGGGCCTAGTGCCCCAGCAAGAGCTGCAGCCTGAGGACACCAAGGGGGCTGAGATCCAGGGATTCTCTGAAGCACAGGTGGCAAACACAAGGCCCACAGACCAAATCCAGCCCTTCACCTTTTTCATCCAGCCCGGCACCTTGTTTCTACCTGGAAGCAGTGCCGAGCTCTCGCTTAACTGTTAAGGAGCAGTTACATTTATATAGTCCTAAAATTAAATTTGGCCCTTTGAAGGCAACCTCGAGGCCCCCAGGGAAAATGAGTTTGCTCTGAACTATTCAGGCTCAGAAATGTCCCCCTACCAACGAACATGCACACAGCCAGGGAGGGAGCCCGCAGGTCGCACCTGGGACAGGTGGTAGGGGCACTGAAGAACGGGCCCGGGTTGAGGCAGAGGGACACACACAGGCCAGGCTGGCCGTGTGCTCAGCCCTCGGGTGCTTGCCCAGGTACATCCAGAACCCACTGCTGCTGGATGGGAAGAAGTTTGACGTGCGTGCCTACCTGCTCATCGCCTGCACCGTGCCCTACATGGTCTTCTTCGGCCACGGCTATGCACGCCTCACCCTCAATCTTTACGATCCCTGTTCCCAAGACCTGAGTGGCCACTTGACCAACCAGGTGAGGGCCCTCCCTGCAGCCTTGGGACAAGATCACTGCCCAGGAACACAGACCCATAGGTGGTCCAGCCCCTTAGGTGGCCTAGGCCATCATCCCCTGCCTGCAGTCAGCATCACCGGTCCCCTGCAGCCACCGCAGGATGTGCTGGTGATGTGACCTGGAGCCCTGCACCCAGGCACCGCAGCTTGGTTCCCTCCGGGTGTGGGTGAGGCGTGGGAGGGCTAGGAGCTGAGGGGAGGGGTCCCTGTGAGGACCTCAGTGCAGAGAGCCTGGGGCCAAAGGTCTCTGTGGAAGGTCCTCATGGGAAGAGTCTGGGTGGGACCCCCTCCCCCTCTGTCCCCCTCCATCCCCCATGTCCCCCACATCCCCCTGCAAGGATCATTGGGGGACTCGGTGGCTGAGGAGGTCTCCATGGGAGGGTCTCAGTGGCAGGCTTGCAGCAAGATGTCCTGGGGGCGGGGCCTCCAGGTGCTCCAGGCAATGTCCCCAGGTGCCACTCCATCTTCCCGCAGTTCATGCAGAAGAAGAGCCCGCTGTACGTGCTCCTGAAGGAGGACACGGTGTGGAGCATGGAGCAGCTCAACCGCTACATCAACAACAAGTTCAGGGAGCCCAGAGGCCTCCCCAACGACTGGGTCTTCACCACCTTCACGGTCCGTGCACCCTCACCCACCTCTCGCCTGGCAGGGGGCGCCGAGGGTCAAGACCCCTTAGGGCAGTGGGGGCAAGGGCAGTGTCCCTCGGGAGTGGGCTGGGCCTGAGGCGTGGGACCACCTGGGGGCAGGGGTGCGCCTGTACTAGAGAGCGTGCCCCCCTTGTGTGCCGGGGCGGTGGGCGCTGGCCACCCCAGGGGTCTCTGTGCCTCTGTCCTTCACAACAGTTCACATTCCCTCCAGCTGGGCACTTTCCCCACGTCCTCGCCAACACTTTTTCTGTTCTCAAGGGTCAGTAGCAGGTGTGCAGTGGCGCATCACTGGGGGTTTGATGTGCATTTTGCTAACGGTGATGATGATGAGGATGATTGTCCTGCCCTGTGCCTACCGGCCCTTTGGGGTTTTTTTTTTTAGTTCAGCGCTTACATTCATTTAAGCGATTGGCCATTTTGGGTTATTTGCTGCGTAGGGTATGAGGCACAGGTCCAAGCTCATTCTCTTGCGTGTGGGCGTCCCACGCCCCAGCGCCGTTTGTCAGAGAGACTGCTTAGGACGCGTTGTCGGGTTCTCTCTGCTCTCACTGCCCTGTTCCCCTGCGGGGACAGGGGCGGGGGGGTCTGTCTCTGAGCTAACACCACCCATGCCGTGGCCGCCTTCCCTTCACGCGTCGAGTCACGCTGCTCGACTGTCACGTGACAAACCGCTCCCGCATGTCGGGGGTGCATCCCATGGGACACGGTGTGTGTTGTCCTTTGAATGCACTCCTGGGTCCGGTCCACGTCTTCACGGGTGCCTCGGGGCCCGCACTCAGCAGCAGCCTCGGTGAGGAGCATTCTTCTCTGTGTGTTGGTGCGGTTTGGGGCGTGTCTCCTCTGTCACTGGTGAAGAGCATGTGAAAATGTCGTGTTCACTATTTAAATTTTTGGAAGAATTCACCAGCGAGGCTACCTGTTCTGGGGCTTTTCTTTTGGGAAGGTTTGTTTATTATTATTATTATTACTAATTCAACCTTTATTTATTTATTTATTTATTTATTTATTTATTTATTTAGAGAGGAATGGAGGGAGAAAGAGAGGGAGAGAAACATCAGTGTGTGGTTGCCTCTCACATGACCCACACTGGAGACCTGGCCTGCAACCCAGGCATGTGCCCTGACTGGGAATCGAACTGGCAACCCTTTGGTTCATAGCCTGAGCTCAATCTACTGAGCTACACCAGCCAGGGCTAATTCAACCTTTATCTGTTAGAAGTTATATTCAGATTTTCTATTTCTTGTTGACTCAGGCTAACGAGTGTGTCTTTCTAGGAATTTGTCCATTTCTTCTAAGTTACCTAATTTGTTTAAAATACAACTGAATTTTACAAATACAATTTGTAATTCTCCATCGTATTCTGCGGACAATTACAATCCTTGTTAAACTCGTTTTCATCTCTACATGAGGTCTTCCTTTCTCGACTTTAATAATTTCTCTTCTTTCTCTTTGTCTTGGTCAACCCAGGTGAGGGCTTGTCTTTTCCCTGGGCCGGCTTTCGGATTCATCGATTTTTCTCTAGTGTTTTCCATTTTCCGTTCCATATGTATACGCACCACTCTGCTTGCTTTGGGTTTAGGTTTCTCTTCTTTTTCTGGTTCCTCAAGGCTGAAGGTGAGGCCCCTGATTGGAGAGCTTCCTTTTAGGTGAACACAGGTGTTTTGGGCCACAAATGGCCTCTGAGCCTCACCTTCAGCCGGGGCCGCGAGACCTCACCTGCCGCTGCTGTTTCTGCCCGTTGCTCGAGTGTGTCAATTCCCACGTACCTGTGGGTTTTCCGATTTTCCTTCTCTTTTTGATCACCGATTCTATATTTGATGTTAAATAAGTATTATCTTTACGTGTGACGAGGAGAGAGATACTTTGGTTATCTTAATAAAGGAGCTTGTAGTTTTTAAAGATACACACTAAAATACGGGTGAATGTTTTTCCTTCTCGATGTTTAAGCTCATGCCCCCATGGTCCAAGGGCACGCTTGTATGGTCCCGACCCTTTAAAAAGTGACCGAAACTCGCACTGCGCCCTGACTGGTGCGCATCCTGGAGCCAGCTCCGTTCGCCCTGGAGAAGCTTGGGAGTGGGCAGGGGCTCTGCAGACGTCTCGAGGCCTCCTCGACTGACCAGCGGCTCGCGTCTCCCCCTGGTGCCTGTTGTCTTCTGTCTGCGTGTCTCCCCACCACGGAAAGTGGGGTGCGGAAGTCTCCGGCTGTTGCTGCTGAATTGTCCGTGTCTCCCTGTTCTGTCCGTGTTTTTATTGTATGTATTTCCAGGCTGTCTTCTTAGGTGCGTCTATGTTCGTAATCGCTACATCCTGATTTATCATCACAAAGTGGACTTTTTTCTTAATACCCTCAATTTTTGTCTTAAAATCGATTTTTTTCTGATATTGATATAGCCATTCCAGCTCCCTTTTGGCTGCTGTTTGCACGAGATAGCCCTTCCCATCTTCTGACTTTCAACTTTTCTGTGTCTTTGAATCCGAAGTCTCACGGAGAGCATAGCAAAGGGGTTTTATTCGTTTCGCCCGTCCCGCTCTTTTATTTGGAAAGTTTGATTGACATTTAACATAATTACTGATGAGGTGGGATTTACACCTGCTATTTTGCTATTTGTTTTCTATCTGTCTTAGAGCTTTGCTTCTCAGTTATTTTTTTTAAAGAGTTTATTTTTAGACAGAGGAGAGGGGAAGGAGAAAGAGAGGGAGAGAAACATCAGTGTGTGGTTGCCTCTCCCTCACCCCCTACTGGGGATCTGGCCCACAACTCAGGCATGTGTCCTGACTGGGAATCGAACCGGTGTCCTTTCGGTTTGCAGGCCAACACTCAATCCGCTGAGCCACACCAGCCAGAGCAGGGGGAGGCCTCTGAGGGCACAGGTCCCTTGTGCCCCTCCTGGGCTCCACCCTCCAACAGCTCTGGGCTCCGAGAGGCCAGGTCCTTCCCTGCCCCCGTGGTGTGCCAGGCACCACCCTGCTCCCACCCCAGCCACGGCAGCCTCACGCTGCTCCCCCAGCCCCGCAGGCACGTGCACTCAGACACCCTGTGCCCCACCTCGCAGCACCTCCTTCCTCTCTTTGGTCCTTGCTCGCTAGGTCCTCAAGGAGGCCACACAGACCAGACCCCTGGGTCCATTACAAAAGTCACCCCAGAGCCCACATCCCCACACCCTACTTCATCTTCCCTACCAGCATCTGTTGCTTAAGATGCTGCGCCAAGTGTGTAAGGATCTCCAGGTCACAGGTGTCTGTCTGTCCTGCCGCGCATGCAAACTCTCCGTGGGCAGACCCTCCTCCCGAGTTCTCGTCGCTCTTGTCCCTGAGCACTTGCCACACAGCTGGAGCTCCACCTGCACGGTGAAGGAATAAAATGAGACTGAGTCTCTGCCTACAAACCCGTTTCATGCTCCAAAAGTGCGGGAACGCGGGCAGGTGGGGCTGTGCAGGTGAGGACATAGGTGGTAGTACAGTGAGGGCCCAGGTGAGGCTGCAGGAGAGGGGCGTGGCTGCGGCTGTTCAGGCCTGGGAGGTACGACCAGGGCCTACGGTGACAGCCAGTCACCGCCTGCCCCCTTCCTGCCCACAGAAGCGAATGCAGCAGATCATGACCCACTGCTTCCAGGCCGTCAAGTCCAAGCTCGAGTGCAAGCTGGGCTACTTCGACCTCATCGGCTGTGACTTTTTGATCGATGACAACTTCAAGGTGACCTTGAGGCGTTCCAGGGCGGGGGAGGCTGGTAGGCAGGTGCAAGGAGGCAGGGTGTTTGTGCACAGGCTGACCACCCAGACAGGTCCCCCAGCCCTGGGGGGGATGTCCATAAGGCTTCACCCCTCCTGCAGCTGGGGTGGCCTCCGAGGCCAAACCCTCAGACCCTTAGAGTCTCAGCCCCTTGGGCAAATATCGGAAGTGAGGCCCTAGAAGAAAAGCGACTTGCCCAGGGCCACCCAGCTCGCCAGGGCCTCAGCCTCCTGCTGGCCGGCTTGGTTGGCGGGCAAGGGTGCTGACCGGTGTTGGGCCCAGGTGTGGCTGCTGGAGATGAACTCCAACCCCGCACTGCACACCAACTGTGAAGTCCTGAAGGAGGTGGTGCCCCGAGTGGTCGTGGAGACCCTGGGTGAGGCCCCTGCACAGCCCCCCGGGACGTCCAACCACCCCTTCCACTGCCTGCCCAGGCTCTCATGAGCCACCCCTCCTCCTCCCCGAGCTCAGACCCCGCAGACCTGTCTCCCCACACCGCGCCCCACCTGGGTCCCACTCCTCACCTCCTTCTTCGCCCCCAGAACCTGCACCCCAGCCCCACACACGTGATGCCGGAGGGGCTGGGTTCCTGCCCCTCTCAGCTCCCCGGGCCAGTGCGCCTGCTCACGCCCTCCCCCCACCCCCGGCCCCCAGACTTGGCGCTGGAGACCTTCCAGAAGAGCTTGCGCGGCCAGAAGATGTTGCCGCTGCTGTCGCAGCGCCGCTTCGTGCTCTTAGTCCACGGCGAGGCCGACGACATGTGGCCGCATCCGGGGAGCTCCCGCAACGTCCCTCGACCGCTGCCCCGGCTGGCCTGTGAGGCCGCGTCCCAGACCCGCGCGGCGGAGCAGCCGGGCGCCCGCAGGCCCAGGCCGTCCCGCTCCGCGCAGGGGCGCCCCCGGCCTCACTTCCCCGGCTCCGACAGCGCCCCGGAACGGCCGAGAGCAGATAGCAGGGACTCGGCGCGGGAGCGCACCCCGGGACCGGCGGAGGAGGACCGCGAGGTGCGCAGGGGCGAGGCCCACCGCGGCTCCTAGCGGCCCTCTTCCGCGCCCTCCCAGGACCTATAAAGGCTACTTTGTTACAAGCGTGTCCTCCGAAGCGGGTCGGGCACGGCCCTGGCGGGCGCCCCGCTGGGGGTTTCCCAGCCCCACCCACCCCTGCCCCGGGGCTGGGCCCTGTCCTTGGGAGGCACACAGGGGTGGAGGGAGGGGGTGGTCGGCCCTGCAGGAAGGGGAGATGAGCCCCCACAGCCCCCTACTCCGCTCGTCCCTCGTTCTCTGCCTTGGGAAGCGGCCAGGTGCCCTCCTCTGCGGAGCTTTGTGCTGCTGCTGCTGCTGCTGCCGCAGAACGCACAGGACCCCCTTTCGCTTGGCTCTGTGATCTCTGGTGAAGGGGTCTGGTGTCCCCCTGAGTTCCCGAAGGGGAGGGCTCCCTCAACCCAGGACTGTTCCTCAGGGCCCCACCCTCTCCCACACCTGCACCCCAGTCACAGCACCTGCCTGGGCCCCAGACCCCAGGGCCCTCGTTCTCCCCCACCCAGGGGCCCTGACTTCCCAGCAGGACGCAAGGTGGGAGAGCGCCCTGACAGACGTGTGTTGGGAACAGGGGGCCCCCCCTCGCCATTCCCTGGGTGGCCTCACGTTCCCCATGGGCCCAGCCCCACGGTTCGAGGTGATTCAAGGCCTCTGATATGTCCAAGCGCCCGACCGCTCAGTCTCCATCTCTGTTCCTACAACCCCTCCCCCCCAGCCATGCTGCACCCACCCCGGTCAAACCCCAAGGCCCAGACAGCCGCCCTGGGCCCGCCTCCTCATGCACCCCCACGTGCTCTGCTCACTGTTGTTTGGCCGATCACACGTGCGCCTGACCCGCCCCCGGTTCTGACCTCCCATCCACGCCCAACACCCACGGCTGCCACCGCAGCTGGGATGGGCTGCCAGCCCCTTCGGTGCTCTTGCCGTGGCGCTTAGGCTAGGAGGGGCCTGGAGCCAGCCCTCCACCACGGGTCACCCTGCCGCTGCATCCTCACGGGTGCAGCAGAGGGCGCCAGAGGGCGCCGAGCACCTCTGCATCGCCGCCGCCCACTGGACGCTGCGGCCACAGAGCCAGGGAGAGAAGGGATGGAGGGACGGGGGCTCAGAGAGGTCAAGGGAGTCCCCCAGGGTTACAGAGCCCGTGAGGGACCCACTGCTGCGCCAGGGGGCAGGGCCCCAGCTGCAGATCCGCTGCAGTCTGCCATCGTCCTGCTTTCTGCTGTGGCTTGGAGTGTGGGGCACCCAGGCAAGAGGTCACTGGGTGGCCAGGTCCCGGGAGCCGAAGTCCCCTGCAGCATGTTCGGCGGTCCCTCCTCAAAGGGCCATGCTCAGCTACTGCTGGGCTCTGCAGCCCAGCCGGCCAGCTCTGAGCCCGAGGCTGGAGAGGTGTGAAGGGCAGCCTCCCCCAGGAACCAGGGGCCTCCTGGGTGTACTAAGCACACTCAGGTCTTTGTGAAACCCACACCTGGGCCTTCGGGGCCGTGGCCATGTTCCCTGCTGGCACCCAGGCTACTCCACACCCACGCCACTTCGAGGCCCCATCCCGGTGCGCCCTGTCTCAGCTCAGAGACCTCTCTCCACCCCACCCCACCCCCGCCCCCACTGTGCGCCCCTGCCTGCAGGCCCTCAGCCCACAGGCTGCCCCTAGGCTGCCGATGTCATCCATGGCAACGTCAGTACTGTCCCAGAGGTTCCGGCTCCCCCAGCGGGAGCCAACCTGTGGCCTCAGGGAGATGCTGTCCCCAATGCGTGTCATCCCTGGACCCTGAGCGGCTGCAATGACGCACGGGGACCCGTGACGCCACAAGAAGTGCACATTGGCAGAGCAGCCTGCCCTATCCTGACGAGCCCCCAGCCCGGGGCTCCCCCAAAAGGCCTGGGCCATCTGCTGCTCTCAAGTTCCCAGTGCCCCCGGAGGGCCCACGCGTCAAGTGAGGTATCCTGAGAGCCGCTGATGTTTGCCCCCAGAGGTGACGGTCACGCCCCAGGCCCCACACAGCCCACGTTCAGGACCTTAAGGACCTGGGAGGCGGGAGAGGCGGGCAGGAGATGGAGACCGGGGTGCTGCGGCACATGGTGTAGCCGAGCTTAGGCCCGGCTGGCCACCGCTTCGGAAGCCAGTACTCAAGGGGCAGGTGCTGCTGCACAGAGGAGAGGGGGGACTCAGGTCTCAGAGCCCAACTCCCCCTCCCAGAGCCGGCAGAGGTGTTTATAAGGGGGGAGGGGGAACAGAACAGACAGATCAAGGGAGGGGGCTGCACAGTTCCCTAGGGGCACAGCCCTTTCCGCTGAGGCAGGTGACAGTCCTGTGTGCGTCATGCTGATTTAGTCACCCTGGCTTTACGTCACCGTAGCTCTGAGGTGGAAGGTCAGTGCTTCCCCTGGCTTTAAGGTCGGGTCTGTATCTTTTGTAGTTCCTAGAATTCTGACACAAGCAGCTGTTTATCTACAAGCCACAGGAGAGTCAGCACTTACAGAGACAATGTCAGTTCCCCACCGTTACAATGTTTCGCTGTTACAACGCATGGCACCTGGCGTCTTCGGGTAGCAGGTGCCCCCCAATATTCAAAGAGAAGGGGGCAGCAGTTACAGCAGAGGCAGCTGGGACCCCTGAGTGGGGGAGCAGCAGCGCCAGGGGCCCAGGACAGGGCTGCCCGGCCCTGCGCTCAGCCAGGCATGCGCTCCAAGGGGGCAGCTGCGCCCTCCTCCCCTCCACCACTCCGATCCGGGCCCCCACACACTCCCTACTCTCCTCCTCCCTCCCCCCTCCAGGGGTCCTGCTGGCAGGTGGGGAACTCCAGCAGCATCTTCCATCTGCAGGAAGCTTGGGGGGGCCAGCTGCCCTCGGCTCCGACCCAGGCAGCACCTGGGGGCCCCACCAACCCTGGAGCCTCCTCCTGGCACCCAGTGGGGCCTCCCTCAGCCTCAGGCAGGCAGCGCCCCGGGCCTGCTGAGCGTCTTCTGGAAGTCATGGGTCTGTTCCAGCCAGACAGAGCCAGGGAACCCCAAGGACTCGGTGGACACCCCCAGCCCCTCAGCCCTGCAGTGTGTCCCTGAGACACAGGCCTGCAGCTGCTTGGCCCGAGTCACAGCTCCTGAAGCCTGCTGGGAGGATGAGACCCATGGAGGTGGAGGTGTCTGGCTCCCAGCCTGACCCCAGGCACAGCCACTTTGTGGGGGGGAGCCCCAGAAACCCGCACAGGACCAGCCGTCCCTCCAGGATCACGTCCCGACCTCAGAGCTCAGCCCACCTCTAGGGGGTGTGCTCCTCAATGCTCAGGATAACCTGGGAGTCGGGGGGGGACAGGAGTGACGGCCCCAGGTCCTCGTCAAGGACCCTGAGTGGCTGGGCCTAGCACAGGGGGCAACTGACCACTGGGCACACATGCAGCACTGGACCCCCTGCCCTGGCAGCCAGCCCCAGCAGTGCCCTGGATCAAGCTCTGTCTGGGGTGACCCTCCTCCCTGCTCCCACCGAGGGTCTCATCCAGCTGGGGCTCCAACCTCAGTAACAGGAAGGGCAGGTGACGGGTGGGGACCCGCTGAGGCCGGAAGAGCTTCTGGGAACACAGGGCGGCGGGATCCTTATCTGAGCCAACCCCGGGGGGGCGGGGCTGTGGTTTTCCGGAACAGTGGGAGACCTGCTCCTGGGGGTGGTGGCTCTCGGTGGGCACCTCGGCGTCTCTCTAGGACTTGGTGGCCAGGCCAGGCTACCAGCCTCTGCAGGGGGGTGCACACCTGCCCCAGGCTGGGAAGCTGGCTGAGAGGGAGGGGAGGGAGCCTCCCACCTCCCCTTAACTCCCAACCACCTCCCCATCCCCCTTTCCCCACAGCCAGCACCCCCGAGCCTGCTCAGGCCCCCTGCCCTGGGCACTGCCCCCCATCGCCTGCCCACGTTTCCTGCCTCTGAATCTGGAGTTGCTCAGGCCTCCCTACCTGAAGCCCTCTGCCACCTCCTAACGCCTGAACCCCCACCCTTCAGCCTGACACTTTTCAGGGCAGAGCCAGGCCAGGCCTGCAGACCCTGGGGTCCCGGGGGCTCCAAGGAGGCTGCCTGAGCAGGCACTGTGAGCCCAGAGGTGGGGAGTGAGGCAGGAGGGGGCAGTTGGGGAGGAGGTGCCTGCGGAGTGGGTGGGCACCTCTGGTGCACCTGGGGCGCGAGGCCCTCCCTAGGGCCGGAGACCTTCCGCCCAGACCCCCTTCACCTCCCACCGCCCCCGGCTGCTGGAATGCCCCACACTCCGCGTCACTCCTGCCGCCCCCACCCCCGCGCTGACGTCTGAGTGTGGAGTTCTCCTGAGGAGTTTCCACGCTGAGTCAGCCCTGCCTCGCCCACCTGCTAGGCCCCTCGGGACTTGGGCGTGGGCGGGCCACAGGCCACCGGTGGTTTCTGGGGAAGGTCTTCCTATGACCGGAGGCCTGGCCCCTCCCAGGGCGGCTGAGCCAGGTGGGGAACCCTTTCCCTGCACCCCTGTTCAGGGACAGCCTGAGCAGGCACCTGAGGAGGGTCCGGGACAGCAGGGAGCACCCTGCTGGGAGCCTGCCTGTGGGGGTGGAACAGTCAAGGGGCCCAGGTCACAAGAGCAGGCCCCAAGAGAGTGGGCTTCCCGAGGAGAGGGGGCGAGGGGTTGGTAAGACAAGGGGCCTGGCCTGGAGACACGGTGGGCAGTGTGGCAGGCAGGTCCCAGCGAGGCTGTCTGCTCTGAGGACACCCTGAGGTGTCCACCGCTGTCTTCCTGACATCCAGCCAGCCCACCCCCATTCTCTTATTTATTAGCTGGCTCACCTGGGACTCACCAGGGACTTGGGCTCCATGGACGTATCCAGAGCCCAGGGCCTGGGGGGCACAGAGGAGGTGCCCCAGGATGCGCTTTCCCCAGGGACCAAAATGACAAAGGTGTCCCTGCCCTCCTTCCAGGGGTAAAAACAAGCTGTGCTGTGCCAGGGTAGGGGCGATGCCCTTGGGCAGGACACACCTGAGCCCCTCTGTGCTCCATCTCCCTGCTGTGCACCGTGCCCACCTGGGCCCCTGCCCGCCGGGACTGGTGGGGTTAGGACCAGTGAGGAGTCAGGAGGGATCTGCTGGGCAGCGTGCAGGCAGGAGGGGAGGGCGGGGGGGCTGGAGCACTTGGGCTGCCCGCAGGCATCCAGGTGTGCTGCCACCTGGAGGGCGCTGCCGCTGAGACGGGTCCTCACTGGCTCATCTGCCACACCCCGGAGCATGTGCCAATGAGTCCTTATCACACCTCCCTGGTGCCAGCCCTGCCGGGAGGCTGGGAGGAACCCAGAACCGTGCTCCCAGGGATCCGCGTCTTGTGAGGAGGCAGAGGCCAGCGGCAGGGCAGGGAGATGGGCTAGGGCCAGAGGCGGCCTGTTCAGATGCCCACCATCTACCCAGAGGCGCTGAGGGCAGAAACTGACCTGGCCCCAAACTTTGCACCCAAATGACACATGGCAGGGGCCCCCAAGGGGCCAGGCTGGGTGCCCAGCCCGAGCCGTGGTGGCCCTGAGATCCAACACAGGCCCAGGACCCAGCCACCCTAGCATGTGCCAGGCAGGCGAGCAGCAGAGGGCACTGGATGGGGCAGCAAGGATGCACGGAGGGTAGCTGCCCAGCACAGCCCGTTCCCCAGGATGCCCACTGAGCCCTGCGGTTCCTGCTCTGGGGCGGCCCAACTTCTGCTCCCGAACCTGAACCCCCACCCCCCCTAGCCCAGGAGGGACGGTGGCCACGGGTGGGGGTAGCCCTGGGGCCTGTGCCTCGTGTCCTTGCCTTTGCCCAGCACACGTCCACTCAGGTCGCTGGACAGATGTTTATTGGGCTCCGCCTGCAGCCTGTCCCGGGCTGTGTGGCCTCCTGTCCAGGGAACTGGGGCCCACAGACCCCACCCCATCAGGGCCGGCAAGGGAGGGAGGCAGCCCCGCCAACGGCATGTCCCACCATCTCTCGACAGCTGCGGCCTCTTCTGTGTGGTCTGGGGAGTCATCGCTGCCACGGTCCCCACCCGCTTCCACCGCCGAGGGGAGCAGGGCCGGGCCAGATCCAGGCCCCTCACAGGGCCCAGAGGGCCAGCCCCGGGCCGGTTCCAGGGAGGTCTGTGCCAAGGTCCACTGTGCTGGAAGGTGGCCAGGCCTCACACCCACAGGTTCCCCGGCGGGCCCTTGTCCTCCCTTGTGTCCTCCGATAGCTGCCCCCCTCGCTCCTCCTCTGGAAACTGGCAGCTGTAGGTGTCCTCAACTGCCGGCGGCACCTCCAGGAGCGGCTGGGTCTCTGCAGAGGGGCCGCGGTCAGCGGGCAGGCCTCAGACGGGCCCACCTCCCCCACCTCGGGCACAACTGACCTGGGGGCTGCACGAGCTGTCTCCTCAGCTGCCAGAGGTGCAGGCCGAGCTGGGCTGCGGTCAGCACCAGGATGCAGGCGCCCAGGGCCAGGAGCACAGTGAGCGGGCAGTTCGGCTCGGCGGGCGGCAGCAGCAGGCCACACACCGCATTGTGCGTCTTGTTCCCAGGGAACACCATGTGAAGGCCGGACCGGGAGCAGCTGGGACACGGGGACACAGAGCCCTTCGTCAGCCCTCGGCCACCAGCAGCCCCTCCTGCGGCTGCTGCC
This sequence comes from Anoura caudifer, assembly GCA_004027475.1. Taxonomy (NCBI): domain Eukaryota; kingdom Metazoa; phylum Chordata; class Mammalia; order Chiroptera; family Phyllostomidae; genus Anoura; species Anoura caudifer. The sequence goes on along the minus strand of PVKU01001695.1, from coordinate 170,779 downwards.
TGGTCTGTTGGGGGTCACCACACCAGGAGGGACAGGAGAGCCCCCTCCCCGGGAGCTGCCTGAAGGCCCCACCAGGACTCACTCTGCCCACGGGTCACAGTGGCCCTCGCTGCCCCCAGAGAAGGTCCCCTTGGCACAGTCGACACATTCGAAGCCAAAATTGTACTCCCCTGCAGACAAACAGAGGGATGGAAAGACAGAGGGACAGGCTGCAGGGCCCCCACACGTGTCCCCTCGACAGAGGCCTCAACGCCCGCAGGACCGGGCCCCAGAGAGGCCAGTGTCCGCGTGTGCCCCGTCCAGGGCAGGCATCTGTGGGGAAGGCAGCCTTGGGGGGACCCGGAGGCCGTGACCCGGGATGCGTGGAGGCCCCCTGGGGACACGTGGGGAGGACAGCAGTGATGGGGCCAGGGTGGGGGCGGAGTGGCAGCAAAGGCCAGGCCTGTGCTGGCCCTGAGGGCTGAAGGGCAGGAGGGCAGGAGGCCAGCCAGGGTCCCAGACAGAGGGGCTACAGCTGGCGCCCCTGTTGGCCCCAGACCTGCCACCCTCCAGCCTCACGCAACTCCCCTGCGTGGGCACCACCCCAGCCCCTCCCGCTGGGTGGTCAGGCCCCAATGCACTCGACCTGCTCCTTCCAGAAACGGGGTTGCCTGTCCCCATGCAGGCGGTTGGGGGGGACGCAGGACCTGGCCAGAGCCAGGGCCTGAGGCCCGGCAGCCCCTGCGCACCCCGCTGCCCCTCACAGCTGGCCGGGGGCCGTCCGTGCCCTCTCGGAGGGAGGGACCAGGCTGGCTGGGGGAAGGGCTGGCCCAAGTGGCTGCAGTGCTGAGTGACACAGGTGCCCCTGCCCGGAGGCCACGTCTGTGTCCCCCACACCAGTGAGCTTCCGTCCACGCCCACACGCCGCTCCAGCACAGCCCCTGCCACGAGCGTGGCCACTCAGGCTGAAGCCTGAAGGGACTTACCGTGGGCCTTCACCTCCTGGCCGGGGGGGCAGGGGTGGTGTTTGCAGGTCTCGCACTGGGGGTCTCCGCAGTGGAACTCGGGCTGCAGGCACCTGCAGGGCCCCTCTGGACAGGCCTGGGCTGGGCGGGGACAAGCTGGCCCCTCAGCAGCTGGGCTGGGCCCTCCTCCCCAGGGCTGCCCGCCCTCTCCAGCCCTCCAGGGTGGAGGGGCATCAGGGCAGGCAGCCCACAGCCCCCACTCCCAGACACCACCAGGGGGCAGAGGGCACCTGTCTGGGAGCGAGGACCCAAACTCGGCCCACTGCTCCGCCTGAAGCTGGGCTCACCCAGCACGCCTGTGGTTCTGCCTGGGACCAGGAGCTGTCCCTGCCAGACAAGGAAGTGGCCTGGGGGCCGCCCTTACCCTGCATGCACAAGCCGCCTTGCGCCTGGAGGCAGTCTGCCTGTCCTCCTCCCGGCCCCACCCCCAGGACCCTTCAGGATGACACTCTGGGGTGTCTTTCCTTTGATATGTGTCCCCAGACAGGCACATTCCACCTGGCCCTCACCCACAGCCGCAGGCCAGAGACTGAAGCAGGGTGTGGGGGGCAGGAAGTGGCCCGGGTGATGACCAAGGACTCATTATCCACTCAGCAGGAACCAGGACCCTAGGCCGGTCTTGGAAACGGCTTCCGCGCCCTCGCCCCGGGTCCTCGCCTCAAGCCACCGGCGGGAGCTGGGCTGCTTCCGCTCCCCGGGCTTGCGGTGGAGCCCGGGGTTCTGGACCTGGAAAGCTTCCCCACTGCCTCGCCCCATCGGGTCTTGCGCACGCGGAGGGAGCGCAGCGAATCTGAGCCCGGAGCCGGGACCCCACACCCACCCGCCCGCCCGTTCGCTGCGCGCCTTACCCGAGGCACACAGGCAGCAGCGCGCGTTCGTCCCGGTTCCCCTCAAGAGGAGTCCGGGGCCGCATCTCTGGTCCCCGGGGGGACGCTGGCCCAGGCCAAGCGCGCAGAGCAGCGCGACGCCCCACAGGGCAGCCCGCGCGCCCCTTGCGCCCATGGCACCGTCACCCAAGTGAGCTGCGCGACTTTGAGACGCCATCACGCCCCACCGGGCACGCCCAGACCCCGCCCCAGAGGCCCGCACGCAGCCCCGCCTCTACCACGCCCCAGGGGCAAGAGAAATTGCTGCCACCTGGACCCCCCCCCCATCACGCAGCGACTCAGGGCTCACGGGGCAGGCGGAGCGCAGGGGATTTGGGGGCAGTGAGACTCCTCCGTGATCATCCCGGGGAACACAAGTCACGGCAACTCTGTGCAAACCTCAGAATGCACAGCACGGAGGGACCCTAATGTGAGCGGGGCCCCTGGGTGATGGTGGCGTGTTCGTTGTGACACACGCACCCTCTGTGGGGACGTTGGTAACGGCGACTGCTGTGCGTGGGTGGGGGCCGATGGGAAGACTCTGGACCTGCCCCTCCATTGCTCCCTGAACCTAAAAGTACTTTGAAAAATAAAGCCTATTTCCTCCGAATCTAGTGGGTCCCAGCCGCTGAGGTTGGAGTCCACTGACTGATGCTGCAGACCCATGTGGGGTGACCTGGGGGGTTCCTAAGAGCTCCTGCGTGCCCTCTTCCCAGGAGCTCCTATCCACACACACCCCAGCCCCGCTGGTGAGCAGGGCAGGGAAGGGGAAGGTCTGAAAATCTCTCTATGCAAAGCCTGTGGCCACCTGGTCTGGAGAGACAGGGCGGGGTTGGCGGGGGGGCCGGGGGGTGTGGGCAGGAGGGCAGCAGGGGTGGGCTCTGGATGTGGGTGGTCAGTCAGGCCCTGAGTCATCGTGGGTGGGCAGTACCCACAGGTGGGTTCTCCAGAGGGACCTCCCCATGTGGGTGGGACTGAGCCTGAGCTGTTCCCTCTCTGGGCCCTTGGCTCCTGGATGAATCCCCACCCACCTCCAGCCTCCCTGGACTCTGGGGGGGGGGGGGCGGTGCTCCCTCGTCCTCCCTGAAGCCTGAAGACCCGGAGTCCCACCTGCCCCGAGTATGGCCACATCCACTAGGCCTCCACCCTGATCAGGCTCAGCACCAGCAGCTGGAGAGTCCACCCCAGCAGGGGTCAGGAGGAGCCCCCCCGCCCACTTTCTGGGAATTAGGATGAGCACCCCTCTACTCTGCAAGGGTTATGATGAGCCTTCTTCCTGACTGGGCCAGCCCAGCCTGGCAGGGCTCCAGCTGCTTGGGATGACCCCCGCAGCCCGGGGGTGTAGCCTACAGCCACCCAGGGAGCCTCTCCCCCTCCCAACCCAGGGGGCTCCTCTCGGCATGTGGGGTGTGTGGGGAGAGTGGGCAGGAAGAGGCTGGAGCACAGGCAGAAGCCTGAGGTCCCTGAAGCCTGGCGAAGTTGCAGCTCTGACTGCTGAGAGGTTCTGACCTGGATCTCCCTAGACAAACCTGGTCATCCTGGAGAGTGTGGAGTGCCAGCCCTTGCCAGAGCTCTTGAGCCACAGAGAACAGCCTCTAACTCACCTTGACATGGTCCCTTGTCTCTCTGAGCCTCCGTTTCCCCATGTGGTACTGAAGGGCTCTGGGGCCTGCCTCCTCCAGGAAGTCCACCTAGATTGTTTGGCTTTGTTTCCCCACCCTGCTGAGGCTCAGCACAGCAGAGCTGGTGAAGACTGCTGTGGGTGTGGGGGCTAGGCACTGGGGTCTCCAGAATGCGGCCTAGGGGGCACCCACGGCTGGAGGTTGCTGGCTGTGATGCCGGCAGACCCAGAAGACCTGCATGGGGGCAGCTGTCCCTTTTCTGAGAGAAATGATTGGAGTGAGGGGGCTGTGACTCAACCCTGGTTCTCAGGACCGCAGACACGGGTCTGCAGGGTGGCTGTGGCCCCCAGCTGCCTGAGACCCTGAGGGTAAGGCAGGGCCCGTGGGGCCAGGGAGCCCGAGATCTGTGTTCAGCTCCTAGTGGGGAGGTGGGTCTGAGAGCCAGGGCAGAAAGGGAGGCCATGTGGCCCTACCTGGACGCCAGGTGAAGGTGCTGTGAGTGGAGAATCGGGCACTGCTCATTTTACAGGAGGGAGAGGCCAGTCCGTGCTAGCACGCGACCCTCGGTTTGGGAAAGCACCCGGCAAACACGCTGCATCCCCTACAGCGACCCTTGTCACTTGGTCCTTCCAGAAGTAGGACGGTTGGGACCTTCTGGAACCGGCGAGGTGGGCGGGGGCGGAGTTGCTGCCCGCACCTGCAGCTCCGCAGACGTGAAGGGCCCGGCCGTGTGCTCAGAGGGCGGCGAGCAAGGCTGCTGAAGGGCGGAGCAACGTCCGTCAGAAAGCACCGGTGCCCATGCCTGCCTTCCTGTCCCCGCCACGGGGCGGCCCCTCGAGGGAGCGTGGCTCCCGCGCTGGGCGGTGGGACCAAGCAGATTCCCCGCGTGTCTGTTTTCCAGCTTTATTAACGACTCGTGAGCAGCTGCGAATCCGCATCGTTTATTTCAGCTTTCAGAAGCAGCTCGTGCGCGTGGCCCGAGGGACCCACCGGGGAGTCTGGCATGAACCCGAGGGCCAGGGGTGTGGAGAGGCAGACAGCTGTCACTTCACAGGGCCGGACGGGGGAGCCGGAAGGGGACACACTGGGTGGGCACCCCTGGGGAACACCTAGGCCTGGGACTCGGGCAGCGCCTGGGCAGGAGGAAGTCTGGGGGTTGTCAGCCAGAGCCAGGCACGGACAAGGGGCAGTGCAGAAGTGACGAGAAGGTGGCCACCCTCCGTCCATGCCTCTACCCCATGGTGGACACGGAGCCCCAGACCGGGGTGGGTGTGGGGAGGAAGCCCTTCCCCACGACCCCCGAACTTCCAAGCCCCGAGGTTCAGACCCTCCCTCAGGCCCCACTTGGAGGCCCCTGTCCCCACATCAGGGGTGACAGCACTGTTCAGCCCTGTCGGGGCTCGTGGAAGCCGATGGCTCCCTTCCCTTTGCCGCCGGAGGGTCCGGGGACGGGGGTCAGAGGCCTGAGAGGGAAAGGCTGAGGCCAGTGGGGCAGCTGTAGAGAGAAAGCTGCCAGCAGGCGGGAAGCCCAGGTCAGCAGGGCTGGAGGGGCCAGGGAGTGGGCCAGGCCGGATGTGGCCTCCGAGCAAGGCTCTGCCCAGGGTGCCGTGCTCACGAACAGGTGTCTCACCGAGCCCCTGCCCACAGCGCCTGAACCAGCTGCCAGCCCGGAGGCTGTGCCCCTCCCCACGCCGTGGCTTGCGGTTTTGCTCAGGTGGGCTGGCCCCACGCAGCTTCCTGTCAGCATTTCCACACCAGATCCCAGCTTCCTGCGCCCTTTCTGCCCTCAGTTTGGCTTCGTCAAGGCGAATTCACGCTGGTAGGGTGGCTGAGGCCGGCTGCCGTCACCGGTGGGCGCAACTGGTCTCCTTCCGAAACACCATGGGCGGCCTGTCCACGCCACACATGGAGGAGGACCGTCCCTGAGTGCTGGCCAGGGGCCATCTGCACACGCCGGGACTTCTCCGTCCGCCTTGCTGCCGATGGACGTTGGCGTCTCCACTCTGAGGCCCTCCGCTCACATCCCGCTGGGCACCTCCAGTTTCCCCGAGTGGTGTTCGTCACCCTGCCTGTAGGGCTCGGGAGTGTGGCCACCCTCGAGGACCCTGGGGGTGCTCAGCCCTGGGCACCCGGAGGGCACCGAGCGGCACTGGAGAGTTGGGGGGGGCACGGGTGGGGGTGTCCGGGTCACCACACACTCGTGGCCGGCAACACAGAGTTCAAGGGACTGGGAGGAGAGCCCTCCTGCAGGGACGGTGGGGACGTCCTCGATGCCCCTTTGAAACCTGGGCCTCAGTTTCCCCCCTGCGCCATTAGCACTGAGCCCAGGACCCTGCTGGATCCCCTGCACCGGGGCCACGGGCCTCACTGTGGGGTCTCGTCGTCCGATGGCCCTAGACCTTCGCTTTGGCTCCACACCCCCTGCAGCACTGTCTGGGCCCAGACAGGAGTGAAGACGGCGCCTCGGGGCCTGAGCACTCTGCTGGAGCCCCTGCCCCACTCACAGCCCCCACGCACGTGCCCACAGGCGCCCGGACCGAGACCGAGTCAGCCGACGTCGTTTTATTGGGGGCCGCCCCGGGGGGAGTATGCACAGCATACATAGCCGAGCCGGGGGCGAGCCCAGGCGCGCCTAGAACGGCGCAGGGCAGGCCACAGGGTGCCGGGGGGACGGGGTGGCTGAGCGACAAGCCAGGGAGGGTGCCAGGGTGACGGGGCGAGCAGCCGGCAGGCCGAAGGGGTGCCCGGGCGCCGGCTGCCCCCCCCCAGTGCCGCTGCTCAGAGCTTGGCCAGGGCGGAGTGGGCGTCTGAGTGCTCCTCTTGGACGGGGGTCCGGCAGCTGCTCCCTCCTGGGGGGGGGGGTTAGAGAACAGAGGTGGAGGTGGGCCGTGGCCTGGGGCTCCGGGTGGGCGGTCCGGGTGGGCGGCGACACTCACCAGGAGGTTTGGCGTGGTGGGCGGGCAGCCTCCAGGCCTTGTAGTGCTGCAGCAGGACCAGCGCGGCGGCCACCGGGGCCAGCAGGCCCAGGCACAGCCCCAGGCCCAGGACAGCGGCCAGCTCAGGGCCTGCAGCAAGAGTGTGGCTGAGTGGGGTCCCCCAGAGGGGGCCCTGTGGGGCCAGGGCCATCCACCCCTACCTCGCCCTCCGCATGCCCACTCTCCTCTGGATTTGGGGCCCTGCTGGGGGAGGCCTGGCACCCTTACCCCTGGGGGGCACTGCAGAGGGCATAGCAGGCCCCTGTGAGGACCTGGCCCAGGCGGTGGGGGGCTGGGTGGTGGGGAGCTGGGCCGGGGGGCCTCGGGTCTTCTCAGGGAGGGTGGCTGGAGGTGTCCTGCCCTCACAGACGGCGTCGGAGCTGTTGCTGCCAGCCCGAAGAGTGCGCTTCCCCTCCAAGGTGCAGCTGAGGGGAGGGGTGTTGTCAGGGACCCGTGGGGCCACACTGGGGGGCCTCCGGAAGCATCAAACCCCACAAAGCCGGGGGGGTTGAAGAGGGGGCCAGGGCCCAGCCCCACCTGCAGGGTCTCCGAGGCTATGGCTCACCCCTATGTCCCCTCACTCTGCTCCCCAAAGGCTCCTCCGGGCCCTCCCCGCAAACCCCTACCCCACCATGAAGCCCTAAAAGATGACCTCCCAGGGGCAGCTGAGTGGGGGCCTCTCACACCCCCAGGGCCAGAGCCATGGCCAGGGGGCTCAGCTCCCCACTGCAGCCCAGTGGGAAGGCCAGTGGGCCAGGGCTGAGCCAGGGGACGGGCCATCGTGGGGGACGGGGCCAGGAGCTCCCAGAGCGGGTGGCTTCCTGCTTCCAGACCGGGCTCCTGGTTCCCAGGCGGTCAGGCCCCTGAGCCTCCCCACCCCGTGGGACACTCACTTGGTCCAGGGTTTGCAGAGCGCGTTGTCACCGGGGGAGAAGTGTCCTGGTGGGCACGGGGCACAGTCTGCCACAAAGACAGCACGGTCTGCAGTGAAGGCCGCGTGCGAGGCCGGCCACCCCTCGGCCTCTGGAAGCCCCTCCCGGACTCCACCCCCTGGCTGGACCCAGAGCCCCCAGCCCTTGCACCCACGTCTCGGCGTGACCTGATGGGAGAGGGGCACTGGGCCCGGCCTGGGAGAGAGTGCTGGGGAGGAGGTGACAGCGTGTGACGTGGGGGACATGGGCAGACCCCGGCCCCGGCTCACCAACTCCTCGCTTGAAGCCGCCACGGGGCTGGGTGCCGGGCCGGCAGCTGCAGACGGTGTCGTTGGTAGCTGTGCATATCCGCTTGATTTTGCTCCCACTTCCTGCAGGATGCGGCTGGTCTCAGGCCAAGGGCCCAAAGCCTCCTTCCCCCGCCCAGCGGCCCCCTGGACACCTGGCCGCCGCCCCTTGAGGCTGCACCCCTCCTGGCCGCATGGACCAGGCACGGCCCCCGGGGCAGCCTGGCCTCCCTTCCCGCCCTCCCTCCAACCCGAAGGACCCTCCGTGGCCCGAGAGGCCACGTGGCCGACATGCGCCACACCCCAAGTCCACGTGGTCTCAGCTCCCTGGGAGGTGGAAGGCGCCGCTGGGGACCCCCAGCGGAGTGGGCCCCGCTGTGGTTTGGGGCTGGTCCTGCGGCTGTGGGGGCCCCGGAGCCTCCCGCGAGCGTGATCGCGGCGGGGGGTGGGGGCGGTGGGGCGCAGGGGGCCGGGCCTCACGCTGGTTGCACTGCGTGCAGGGTTTGCAGGCGTCGTAGTTCACGGCCTCGTTGTAGAAGCCCGGCTTGCACGGGCGGCACACCGAGTCCTGGCTGTCGGTGCAGCGGCTCACCATCTGGAAACCTGCGGGGGCGTCGGGGCTTCGCAAACCCAGCCCGGCCCAGGCCCGGGCCCGGTGCTGAGCCCCCGCCGCCCCGGAGCATCACCCGCTCCGTCCCAAGTCTACCGGTCCCATGACACCCGCACCCTGGGCCGACCTGCATGTCCCTGTCCCCCGTTCCCATGTCCCCACGTCCCCTGCGGGTGTCCTGCTGGAGCCACTGCCCTCCTCTGCAGGCAGGCCACTCACCTGGGTCGCACTCCTTACAGCACTTGTTGCCCCGGGGGTAGGTGTTCTCCTTGCAGACGGGCTGGGCTGTGGCACCCAGCCCCAGGAGCAGCAGGGCAGAGCGGAGCGCGCTAGGCCACTGAGCACCCACACACCTCCTCATCGCGCCGGCAGCACAGGAGTCTGGGGGTTTTCCTTCCAGGATGTGGCTATAAAGGCTGGGGAGGAGGGGCAGGGCGGGTGTGAGGAGGAGGGGACCAGAGGACACCCCTAACCGGTACGGCCACTCATATCCAGTGCGTTGCCTTGTTCCCGGGGAACACGGTGGGAAGGCCAGACCAGGAGCAGCTGGGACACGGGGACACAGAGCCCTTCGTCAGCCCTCGGCCACCAGCAGCCCCTCCTGTGGCTGCTGCCCAGTCTGTTGGGGGTCACCACACCAGGAGGGACAGGAGAGCCCCCTCCCTGGGAGCTACCTGAAGGCCTCACCAGGACTCACTATGCCCATGGGTCACAGAGGCCCTCGCTGCCCCCAGAGAAGGTCCCCTCGGCACAGTCGACACATTCGAAGCCAAAACTGTACTCCCCTGCAGACGAACAGAGGGACGGAAAGACAGAGGGACAGGCTGCAGGGCCCCCACACCCGTCCCCTCGACAGAGGCCTCAACGCCCGCAGGACCGGGCCCCAGAGAGGCCAGTGTCCGCGTGCGCCCCGTCCAGGGCAGGCATCTGTGGGGAAGGCAGCCTTGGGGGGACCCGGAGGCCGTGACCCGGGATGCGTGGAGGCCCCCTGGGGACACGTGGGGAGGACAGCAGTGATGGGGCCAGGGTGGGGGCGGAGTGGCAGCAAAGGCCAGGCCTGTGCTGGCCCCGAGGGCTGGAGGGCAGGAGGGCAGGAGGCCAGCCAGGGTCCCGGACAGAGGGGCTACAGCTGGCGCCCCTGTTGGCCCCAGACCTGCCACCCTCCAGCCTCACACAACTGCCCTGCGTGGGCACCACCCCAGCCCCTCCCGCTGGGTGGTCAGGCCCCAATGCACTCGACCTGCTCCTTCCAGAAACGGGGTTGCCTGTCCCCACGCAGGTGGTTGGGGGGGACGCAGGACCTGGCCAGAGCCAGGGCCTGAGGCCCGGCAGCCCCTGCGCACCCCGCTGCCCCTCACAGCTGGCCGGGGGCCGTCCGTGCCCTCTCGGAGGGAGGGACCAGGCTGGCTGGGGGAAGGGCTGGCCCAAGTGGCTGCAGTGCTGAGTGACACAGGTGCCCCTGCCCGGAGGCCACGTCTGTGTCCCCCACACCAGCGAGCTTCCGTCCACGCCCACACGCCGCTCCAGCACAGCCCCTGCCACGAGCGTGGCCACTCAGGCTGAAGCCCGAAGGGACTTACCGTGGGCCTTCACCTCCTGGCCGGGGGGGCAGGGGTGGTGTTTGCAGGTCTCGCACTGGGGGTCTCCGCAGTGGAACTCGGGCTGCAGGCACCTGCAGGGCCCGCCTGTCCAGGGGGCTGGGCGGGACCAACCTGGCCCCTCAGCAGCTGGGCCGAGCCCCCCCGCCCCCCGGCACCTGGGGCCCTGACGAGCTCCCAGGGAGGAACGGGAGGTGATGCCAACGCTCACCCCTCAGCCAAAGGCGCCCAGAGTCCATGGGTAAACTGAGGCAGCACTGTAGGTCAGGCGACAGGCTCTGCAGTCTGGACCTTCTTCATGCAGCACCAGCTACGGGGGGGAGGGGAGAGCCCCGGGCTGCAGAGCAGGACCACTGGCCCCAGCAGGGGCATCAGCCGTGTGGGTGGGCGCGGGCACAGCTGCGTCTGAGCCCAGCAGGTGTCGGAGATCACACTGCGTTTCCAAGTTCATGTGCTGAAGCCCCAGCCCCCAGGCGGCTGCATCTGGAGGTGAGCTCAGTGAGAGGTCATGGGGTCAGGGCCTGACCTCACAAGACTGGCGTCCTTGCAAGAAGCAGGAGCAACCCCAGGGAGCCCCACAGAGGGACGGCCACATGAAGTCACGGGCAGGTGGCTGCCCACCAAGGACAGAGACCTCGGGAAACCAGCCTGGCCGGCACCTGGATGCCGGAAATCCAGACATGGGGCTGGAGACAAGAAGCCCCAGCCACCTAGGCCACCGTCCACCTGCAGAGCTCCGGCCGGCCAGCTAGAGCAGACCAGCAGGTGCAGCTGAGCAGGCGCCCGCCCTGCCCTGGGGGTGGCATGGCCTGGAGTGTGGGTGGGCCTGTGTCCGTGTGTGTGTGTGGGGGGGCACACGCCACTGGCCCCGCGTGCTAGGGGGCAGGTGTGGCTGCTCCCAAGCGCACCTGGGCCGTGTTTGGGGCGTTTCTCTGTGGGGACAAACTCTCAGCACCGCTCGCTGGGACGGACGGGAATGGGCTGCCTGCTGTCCGTCCTGGGGGCCCGTGGCATCCTCAAGCGTGGCCCTGGGCGGTCCCCGGGCGGGCGACCACCACAGTGTGCGGGGGGTGGGGAGGAAGGACACAGGCACACACGTGTGCGCAGCAGGGGAGGCGTCCCTGGGCTGTTTTTGTCCTTTCAGACCCAGCGGGTGGCACAGGCTCACCTACCTGACAGCTAATTTAAGAAGTTTCAGGCCGAGAAGCCTGGAAAGTCCCCTCCTCCCGGGAAGCTCAGGTACCAGCCAGCTCCCGGCCCACCTGTGGGAAATCCCCTGGACACCGAGGCCCCAACAGGGCCCGCCTTCCCGAGCCTCTGGAGTGAGAGGGGACATGTGGTGGGGGGCCGGGAGGGGGGTGCGGGAGTTGGTCAGGGTGTCTGGGCAGCCCAGGCCGTGCGTGCGTGAGCACACTCTGTCTCCCACTGATGGTGAGAAAAGTTTCCTCGCCACAAAGAGAAAACTGCAGCCCTGGCTGGTGTGGCTCAGTGGACTGAGCTCCAGCCTGCAAACCAAGGGGTCACTGGTTCAATTCCCAGTCAGGGCACAGGCCTGGGCTGGGGGACAGGTCCCCAGTGGGGGGCACAAGAAAGGCAACTGATCTGTATTTCTCTTCCTTTCTCCCTCCCTTCTTCTTTGTCTAAAAGTATTCTATAAAAAAGAAGGAAGCAGAACTGAAGCGTCACGTCTAGCAGGGCAGCATCCTCGCCTTCCCTGGGGCCTACGTGGGACCCCTGCCCCCAAGTTCTGGGGTCTGTTCTGTGAGGCCCCACAGGCCCGGGCCCGGGGTGTCCACTCCCAGGTGAGCCCTGGGCACTGACAAGCACACGTCTCATGGGCTCAGCCTCCCCTGTGGGCCCAGCTATCAGGTGACCAGCCGGCATCTCTGCCCAAGCACACAACGGCTCACACCTACCCACCCCACCCTGGCGCCCGACCCACCACGGCCTCCTCCCACCCAGAGGTCCCAGCTCCTGTCTTAGTTTTGAAAACAGTCTTTGCTTTGTTTTCGTGGAAACCCAGGTGTCACCCCGCCCGTTCCTCTGCGGTGGCCTGACCCTGGGCTGCTGGGAAGCGGGTCCCTGGGGCAGGGCCGGTCCTGTGAGCCGCTCAGGGCCCCCGCCCCACCCAGGCTGGGCCTGCACAGGCCCCACCAGCCTGCTGGCCCACCGGGCTGCGCTCTGAGGCACCCAGGCTATGAGAGGGGGCCAGCAAGCAGACGTACCAGCAAAGCACTGGGCTTGGCCACCCCAGGGAGGCTCCAGCTGGCCTCCAAGCGCCGCCCAGAGGGACCACGCACAGAGGGGACCCCCCGGCCCAACAGCAGCCCGCACCGTCCCTCCTGTCCCCAGGTCTCAGCCGTGTCGGGCCCCTCCTGGCTCCTCCACCCTGCCCAACCCTAAAGCAGTGGCTCAGGGCTTGTCCTCGGGCGTCCCCCTGTCCCTGGGACTCCCCTCCCCTCTGGCCCCTCAAGAGTGGCCCCCATCCTGCCACGGTGTTGGCACAGGACATGGCCTAAGACACGGTGTCCTAACCAAACCGCCCACCTGGAACGCATCACGGGGAAGCGCCCTGGCCCGCTGTCCCAAATTGTCATTTGTGTTTTTGTCACTGAAAGAAGAAGGCGGCTGGGAGAAAGAGGCAACTATATTTTAAAGTAAGTTAATGTGATTCCTGCCACAAATACGTTTCCTCGGAAACCGAACCCTGACGGCAACGGGGACAGCCGCCCGCCGCCGCCGCGCTGGCTCTGCCGGAACACGGCCACCGGGCCTCAGCCTTCAGCTTCAAGGAAACTGGGAGCCACGCGGCTTCCCATGGCGCGGCGAGCCCCGACAGCGCCGCCCTCCGAGTTCTCAGAAGCGAGGTGCCGAGATCACGCGGGCCCCCTGCGGGCCCCCCGCGGATGCCCCGCGTGCGGCGGGCGGGGCTCAGAACTCCTCGTGCACGTTGCGGGCGTAGTCCATGAGCTTGCTGCCCGTGAAGAACTCGCTGTACTTGAGCACCTCCTCGGGCTCCAGGTGGCGGTTCTGGTTCTCGTCGGCGACAGCGATCATCTGCTTGGCCTCGGTGAGGGCGTTGTACTCGTTCATGGGGTCCATGTATTCCTGCAAGGGCGCAGCGCCTGTCAGCACCTCCAGCCCGCAGCCAGGACGCCCGCAGGACGCGCCCACCCAGACGCCAGCCCGCGGCCAGCGCCCTCAGCCTGGGACGCGGCTGGGCGTACTGTCACCGCGGGCCCCAGCTCCTCAGGACACCCTGTCAGCTGGAGTCCGCAGCGGGTCCTGGGATGTTCTGGAAAGCAGGTGCCTAGCGCCGGGTGGGTGCTGCCTCAGTGGGCCCGGGGGGAGGGTGGGGAGGGGAGACCCCGCCCAGCGCGAAGCGGAGCCAGCGGGTCAGGTGCATGCGCCCTGAATTGGCCACCAGTCTGCAGGGGGGACAGGAACCGCAACCCCGAGCTGCCCACCAGCTATCACCAGGGATCAGAGAATTCTCGTGTAAAACGAAATGACTCACCCACAGCAGAAAAACAAGCTCCCCGGCACCGACCCACAGAGGCGAACACGCCGCCTCCTCGTCCCAGAGCCAGGCCTGGCCATGTCAGCCCTGCCACCCGGGCCCAGGGGACCGGCACGGCCAGCCTGCTGGGTGCCGGTGGCCGCCAGGTGCTGGCAGTCACACGGCTGCGCCAGCTCCAGGTCCGGCTGAGCGGCCACCTCCGCCTTCCCGGCTCAGGACGGTCTTGCAGGCGGCGCCCCTCCCTCGCTGCCGCCCATCCCGGGGACCCCCCAGGACCCCAGGACGGCCTGCGCTCACCTCCAGCTCCTCCATGGTCACGACTCCGTCCCGGTTGGCGTCGATCAGCTCCTCGAACTCCTTTCTCCTGTCCCTCACCCAGCTGTCGTCGATGTCCTGGCCCCGCTGGTTCTCCACGGTGCCCACTGGCAGGGAGATGAACTCGGGCAGCGAGAGCTGCTTGTCACCGTCCTGGTCTGTGGGACAAGGCGGTGCTCGGACCTCGAGCGGGCACGGGACCCCTGGGACCACCGAGTAGGGTCAGCCCAGTGGGTTTTGCTGCCGGTTTTCAGTTTGTGACATTTTAGACTAAAGCCAAACAGCTGTGTCTCGCAGGGCCTGCTGGACACCAGGCTGGGGCCCACTCCCACTGACGCCCCCCCCCCCGCCCCGCCAGGAAGGGCCAGCGCTCAGGCGGGCCGGGGCCGGGGCCGCGCTCACCCAGGTCCCGGACGATCTCCTTGACCATGAACTGGAGCATGCCGCGGCTGTGCTCAGGGTGCAGGAAGGACAGGAACTCCTCCTCCGTCAGCAGCAGGTCTGGGGGCGGGTTGTCCGCCTGGTACCAGCGGTCTTTGAGGTTCTCCAGCACTTCCTGCGCTGAGAGAGGAGCACCCGTGGGCACCCTGGCGCTCGGGATACCCGCGTGCGTCCGGGGGCTCCGGGACCCGCTGCCTGAACGCGGGGGCCAGCTCGGGGCACGGTCGTGCGAGGCCGCAGGCTCCGCCCCTCGGAGGGGAGCTCAGCCCCCAGCGGCGAATGGCGCAGGACCACCCCGAGGTGCAGCCCCCCCCCCACGGCTACATCAGAGAAACGGGCCCCGACCGGGGGGCTGAAGCAGGACTTTGCCCCCTTCCATCCCTCTGGGTGCCGGACGTGGGGGGCAGGGCTCAGAAAGAAAACCCCTTCCCAGCGCTGAGTTGGGCGCCCCCCACACTCCCCTGTGACAGGGCTGGGCGGGGTGGCCTCGGGGACCACCCCTCGCCAACACAGCAGGAGCAGGCCAGACGCGGGGCCTCTGCCGCGCCAGGTCCTGCCAGCTTCGGTGGGGCACGGGGACGCCCCGGCCTCGCCCATGGCATCGCGCTGACCACCTCCGGTGGGCACAGGCCTGCGCTGGCCAGCTGCTGAACGGCGAACTGGGAGGGGCTGGTGGCTCCTGCCCACCGCACTGAGGGCACGAGAGGGACGGGGCCGGTGCAGGCTCGCACGTCCGCCTGGAGCCTGATTCGGAGAAGAGCTCTTTGCGGCTGCGGTGAGTGAAGGACCTGAGCCGCGGTCGCCGGTGTCCAGGCCCCAAGCGGGGACGCCAGCAGCACCGGAAGCTGGAGGGATGCCTGGGAGAGACCCTGCCTGGAGCCCTGATGGGGAGAGGAGCCCCACGCCGTGGGGGAACAGCAGGAGCAAAGAGACAAAAACGCGAATGGACTTAACTCACCTACTACCAAAAAACTCAGACTGCCTCACAAATCAAAACCCCACTGTCTGGTCCACAGAAAATGAACACCTTGGAAAGTGCCAGCGAAGGGCTTGTGGTGAGCGCGTCCCTCGCCCGGGAAGGAAGAGCTCCCACCGCCGCTGAAGCCTCTGCCGCGAGACAGAGGGACGCTTCTCCGCAGCCCTACGAGGCCGGCCTCACCCCGATCCCCAAACCACACGAACGCTCGACAAGAAAACAGATCTGCGCACCAGCGCCTCTCGTGAACACGGCTGAAACCCCCGGCAAAACATCAGCAAAGGAGGCGCAGCCACAACCAGGCCTGCCGGCCGGTCTGCACTCTGCGTCTGACAAGCAGGCTGCCAGGTCGACGGGCTGAGGGGAGGAGCCCGCCGGCGCATCAGCAGGTGCACAGGAAGCATCTGGCAAAACCCAAGCCCCCGGGCGATCAGACTGCCAGCACGCTGGGAAGAGAGGGGACAGTTGCTTGACCCGATGGGAGAACTTACAAAAACCCACAGCCAGCACCGTGCTCGCTGGGGAGGCCTTGAAGCTCTCGAGAAGACAAGACAGGGAAACTGAGGCCGGGGCGGCGGGGGGGGGGGGAGGGGAGGAGGACCTAACACCTCCAAGGCAGGGCCAAGGGGCTGATGGCAGAGGGGCCTGCCAGGGCCAGAGGCACCCAGGTCCATGTAGAGACGCAGCTGAGGATCAGGGTGGCCGCGGCACCTTCATCAGACAGAGGACGGCAAGGCGATGGGGATGCCAGCAAGGCTATAACGCACCACACCCGACAGCCAGCAGACAGGACACGCAGGGCAACGTCTCGGCAGACGCCTCGGCAACTTGGGCTCTGGGACCACGGCGGGGACGGCGGCCCACCGGTGGAGGGAGAACCGCACCGACGGGCACCACACGGCGTGGTCTTCATGCCCCCAACAAGCCCAAGCAGCACCAGGCTGTGGACACACCCCCAGGGAGGGTGGGTGGTGAGCTGGAGGGCGCGAGCCTGCTCGGTGACTCGGTGGCCCTCGGCTAAGACACGCACCAAGTTCCTACCAGCGAGACGAGCTTCCAAGCGACTTCGCTGAACAGCCGAGGTCGGAGGACCGGTCCCCCCAGCTCCCACCAGCCTCCCCGCCCACCGGGGACCTCCAACCGCTCGCCAGGCTCTGGCGCCGCACGGCGGCCCCCGTGGCGCTGCGGCCCTGGGACCCAGCACTCACTCTCCTCGTCCACTTTGAGCTCCTGGTCGTTCTTTATCTTCTCAGCCACCTCCCGCTCGTTGTGGCCTTTGCTGGCCAGGAACTTCACCTTGTATTCGTCCCAGGACACGCGGCCTGCGAAGGCAGACCGTCCCGTCAGCAGGTCTGCCGGGGATCGCTTTTAAAGGGGGGAACTTAACCACCTTAAGACACCTGCGAGAAGCCCCCATGTGAGGGCAGCGTGGGGGCAGCTGTGCCCAGGAGGCCGGCCACCCTGGCTCTCACCGCTTCGTCCCAGTCCACCAGGCCCATGGGGTCGGGGTCGGGGCGAGGGCCGTACCGTCGCCGTCGGGGTCCACGGCGCGGAAGTGCGCCCTGCTCTCGCTCACGGCCTCCTGGAAGTGCTCGGCCGTCTTCTCCACAATCCAGCGCTGCATCTCCCTGGCGCTGATCCTCCTGTCGGCGTTCACATCCACCCTGCACACGGACGGGCCGGGTCACACACGGCCCAGGACCCCGACAGGCAGAAGGGAAGCACCCAGGGTGGCCGAGGGCTCCACAGGCAGCTGTGAAACTGCCGGACGGCGACACTCTGCACCCCGTGGGAATGGCGGGGAGGACACCAGGGACACGGGGGCGGCGGGATGCAGAAGCCAAGGCCGGGCGCCGCGAGCAGCAGCACGAGCAGCTGCGAAAACACTGCGCGTCCAGAGGGACAGACGTCAGGAGAGGGCGGCTCCGCACAGACCTCCACATGGGACCCAGGGTCTGGTCCCTCGGTGACAGGAGGGGCAGGAGGGACAGGACGCGGAGCAACGCCACCAGTGACACCACGGGACCCAGGGGAACCAGGAGGACACCCCCCGGGATGTGACCTGGACGTCCGACCCCACGCTGCCCCTGCCTACGAGCACGCCCGTTAGCACTCCAGGCCCTGGGTCGGGGGGGTGGGGGGGCCTGCAGGTCTTCCAGCGTGCAGCTGGACCAACACCCTTCCTGGGGACGCACAGGGACAGGCGCCCGCCCCACCCCCCTTTGTGGGCCGGCTCCAAAGAAGCCGCCTGCCACCTGCTGGCTCAGCTCGGTTCACAGCCTTTCTCCGCTCACTTGAAACAGTAAACCACACTCCAAAGATCAAGAAGGTGGCTCCGATGCTGTTCACCTGCCCCCAGCCCTCCGCTCCCTGCACCTGGCTTGGAGGTAGACCAGCAGGGCTGACTGCCGCTGGAGGCTCCTTTCCTGGCCCCAGTGCTGAGCCTCAAAGGCCCTGGTCTGGCTGCAGCCCACCCCCCGACGCCTCGCCCAGCGCACAGACACCCACGGAGAGGGCACCACGCTCGGTAACCAGGCTCACAGCCTGGGGACGTGCGCGTGCTCACAGCGGCGGAACCCCCCAGTCCCCTGCCGGGAGCCGAGCCACACGCGCCCACTCTCCAGTCGGCCCCTGCACCCACCAGCCTGCCCCACATCTCTCAGGCACCGCCAGGCCTCCTTGAACAGGCAGTCCCACACACGCCTGCCTCTCGCCACAGCGGGCACTGGCCTGAGGCTACCACCCAAGGTGGGCCTCGCTCCAGGCCTTTCCATGGCCCTGCTGGCTGCGAGGACCTGGCCCTCTGTGCCCTCCCCGACCCAGCACGCTGCTCAGCGCTGCACGCGCCTCAGCTTGAGCCCTGCAAACTCTCCCAGTCTTGTCAGCCAACAGCACATGCCACAGCGCCTTCCTCCAAAGCTCGTCACCAAGTGGGCCCCGCATCCCCTCCCACACCACACCAAGCCAGGACTGGACCCAACGCCAGCTGCCCCACACACACCCTCAGCCTCCGGCCCAGGCACCTACTTGGAGAAGATGACCATCAGCTTCCTCCTGCTCTTCCGAGGCTCCGCGTCCTCCTCGAACCCGTCCGTGTCCTTCCCCAGGAAGACCTCCTGGTGGAAGTCCTTGTTGAGGTGCCCGTCCATCTCCAGCTTCACCCCGTTCAGGTGGTCCGGGGGCAGGATCTCGCTGTCCTCCCTGCGGCCTGCTCTGTCCCGGGCAGATGAGTGGTTGGCAGGTCGGGCGGATGCCCCAACCAGAAGCATGGCACCCAGGAGCCAGAGGCTGCGAGGAGCCAGGCCGCAACCTGGAGCCTGCCTGGACACCATGGCCGCCTGGGCCTGACCTCAGGACGGCCTGCAAGCGTGGCCAGTAGCTGGGGAGAGGGGAGAGGCAGGTAAGGAAGTGAGGCCACAGCCCGCGGCCGCCAGACCCCGATGAGCAGTCAGCTGTCCGCAGAGACGGCGCAGAGCCAGGGCTGGACAGAGCCTCGCAAACCCTCAACAGAAAAGACAGTTTCTTTGTAACACAAAACACAAGCCGTCAGACCCACAAGAGGCAGAGTGGTGGCGCCTTCTCCGAAGACGCCAGCCCCATCCCGCCTCCTCAAGTGCAGCAGCCCCATCTCAGCGCCGTGTCCATCCCTCCCAGCATCCAGGCTGAACCCTCTTGAGATCCCACCTCCGCGCCTGTGAGCTCTGTGACTGTGGCTAAGCCACCAGGCCTCCCCAGCCTCAGTTTCCCTCTATGGAAGAAGGTCTTTGTGAGGACTGGGCACGGTACCAGCCAACACCCAAACCCACCCAAGTGGGCATGAGCCCCTCCCACCTTCCCATCTCAGTGAGCCCTGTGCATACTGACGCACACGCACACACAGCACACCTGTACTGCACTTTGCTCTTTGACACAAGGTCGCTTCTTCCCACTACTTAATTTTGTTTGCAGCAAAAGTAACCCAGGAGCTACCGCATAGATGCGAGCCCCACTCCCCCGTGAGGCTCCCGCCCCTGAGATCGCAGCATTTACTCTGTCCCCTGCTCACTTCCCGTCCGGGAAGCGACAGCTCCTAGGACGCGCCCACCAGCCCAGGTCGGTGGAGGCCACCCCTGGGTGTCCGTCCTGGTGAACCCAGTTTCTTGCCCCAAATGCAAAACGCTTATTTGAAAAGCTGCGCCCGGCTCAGGAGTCGCACTGACGGTGCTAGGCTGTGCAGAATTCCAGGTCTTCACGGAGTCCTACTAGTTGGCGTCACGGCCCCCGTTTCGCAGACGAGGACGGTGAGGTCGCCCCGCGCTGAACGCGGGGTCCACGCTTCCCGTGACCGTGTCCCTCGGCCTGTGTCCAGGACATCCACGGTCCGGGCGGCTTCCGCGCCCCTGCCCACACCCTGCCCGGGTCCTCACTCACCACCCAGGACCCACCGAAGGGGGCCGAGCGCCGTGACGCCTCCAAAAGGAGTCGGCTAGGCCGCGGCCATCTTTCTTCCGGGAAGAGGCGGGCCTCCAGGCCGCGAGAGCCGGCGCGACCTCCGCGCTCGGACGCCGGCGCCGCCATCTTGTCTCTGGGCGGAAACGGCCGCGCGGCCCTCCCGGGGCGACCAATGAAAACGGCGCGCGAGGGCACGTGACGGTCGGCCGGACCGGCCCGCAGTCCGGCGGGCCTTGGACCTTGGTGTCTCCGCGCGCTCGCAGGCTCGCCGGCGCGCCATGAAGCTGCCGCGGCGCGCATGGCGGCACCGGACGACGCTGGGCCTGGTCGGCCTGGTGCTGTGCGGCGCCGCGCTCCTCTATCTGGCGCGCTGCACGGCCGAGGGTCCTCAACAGGCGCCCGGCCGCAGCCCAGGGCCCCTGCCCGCCGGGCCCGGGCGCACCCGTGCCTTCCTGGCTGTGTTGGTGGCCAGCGCGCCGCGGGCGGCCGAGCGGCGCAGCGTGATCCGCGGCACGTGGCTGGCGGCGGCGCGGCGCGGCGGCCCAGGCGACGTGTGGGCGCGCTTCGCGGTGGGCACGGCCGGCCTGGGTGCCGAGGAGCGGCGCTCCCTGGAGCATGAGCAGGCGCGGCACGGGGACTTGCTGCTGCTGCCCACGCTGCGCGATGCCTACGAGAACCTCACCGCCAAGGTGTTGGCTATGCTGTGCTGGCTCGATGAGCACGTAGGCTTCGAGTTTGTGCTCAAGGCAGACGACGACTCATTCGTGCGGCTGGACGCGCTGCTGGCCGATCTGCGTGCCCGCGACCCAGCGCACCGCCGCCGCCTCTACTGGGGCTTCTTCTCCGGCCGTGGCCGCGTCAAGCCGGGAGGTCGCTGGCGTGAGGCGTCCTGGCAGCTCTGTGACTACTACCTGCCCTACGCGCTGGGGGGTGGCTACGTGCTCTCTGCAGACCTGGTGCACTACCTGCGCCTCAGCCGAGAGTACCTGCGCCTGTGGCACAGTGAGGACGTGTCGATGGGCGCCTGGCTGGCGCCCGTAGACGTGCAGCGTGAGCACGACCCGCGCTTTGACACCGAGTACAAGTCCCGCGGGTGCAGCAACCAGTACCTGGTGACGCATAAGCAGAGCCTGGAGGACATGCTGGAGAAGCACCAGACGCTGACGCGAGAGGGCCACCTGTGTAAGCAGGAGGTGCAGCAGCGCCTCTCCTACGTCTACGACTGGTCTGCGCCACCCTCGCAGTGCTGCCAGAGGAAGGAGGGCATCCCCTGAGCGCTGCCGATGCTATGATGGAGGGGCGGCAGCAGTGGGTCCCTTTTGGAGCCCCCATTGGTCTTACACTGGGAAAGGTGACATGTCTGGCTGGATGAGCCCAGCGCTTGAGGGAAACCTAGTCTCTGGTGACCAGTGGGGCTTTCAGGCAAATGCCACACAGCAGCGGACAACTCCTAGGCCCCCACCCCGGTCAGTGGCCACACCTCCAGTCTTGCTCCAAAGCATCTTGCTCTGGGTCTGGGAGACCCTGGGGCTTGCTAGGGCAATGAATGCATCATGTCCAGGAGCAAGTGTTCTGCCCCCAGATTTCAGCCAGCATTTGCCTGGACTGGGAAGATGCCCAGCTTCGGGTGTGGGTCGGGGAGAACCTTCCCAGTCTGCAGAAGCTTCTGGCCCTCCCCCCACAACTCCCCCACCCCCACCCCCATCTGTCTTCCTGCTGTCCGGACCCAAGGCCAGAACAAGGAGCTGAAGGCTGGAGCTGACCCCAAGCACAGATCTGACTTGTACTGGGTGGGGACTGTGGCCCATCCCCCATCCACTGTGCTGACCGTGTGCCTGGGAGCCCCCTGCGTGGAGAGCTGAGACCGCCACGATCTTCCTGCAGGCCCTGAGCCGCAGGGGCTCGTCTGCGTTGCCGTCGAGTGGCGTTTACAGGAACTGCCACCATCCAGTTGGGTCGGGCCACCTCCTTTGTGTCTCCTGTTGGTGTCGGTCATGTGTCTGTCCAGGTCAACCTTCGTTTGAGGTTGAGTAGTTTTGGTGTCCGTGTCCCCTCTAGAGTGAATTTGTGGTACATGCCGTTCCGCGCCTGCCTGCAATTTACGTGTAAACATTGTAAATTTGTGTAGATAAGGGTTTCAGTCGGGAGCGCGTGGGTCTCGGCGTTTTTTAAGTTATTTGAAAAGACTTTTCTACCAGAATGTGGAACTTGCGGATTAATCTGTTTTCACAGCGTGAACCGTAGACTGTTGCCACACGTGTGTTTAAGCATGGAAGAATTTTTAAACTGTCCATTTTTCTTTTCAGTTTACACAGAAGTCAGTCCCATTGTCTCCCTCTGAAAAGACTTTCCTTTTAAGGTTTCCTCGGGGCTGCACAGGGGCAAGTGTTTCTCACTCGCGCGTCCATTGCCCTGCCCCAGTTCTGGGAATCGGACCCCTTGGAATGTTGACGAGGCTTCCCAAATTCTGCCTGAAGAAAACAGGCTGGACGGCCAGCGCGGCCTCCTGGAGAAGAACGCGATGAGGCGTGCCGGGCGAGCTGCCCGCACCCCCGCCACCCTCGGAGGGCCCGTCTTCCTTTTTCCCCTGTTGCCTGAAAGGTGGGGGCCGCGGCCCCCGCACGGGGGAGACGCAGTGGCGGCAGGATGTCCGAGAGCCCTCCCCGGCCCGACACGGGCGTGCGCCTCACACGTTGCCCGGGTGACCGGGCTGTGCTGCTGCGGATCTCTGGGGTCCACGTCCGGGCCCCCCGGGAACGGGGGCTGCAGACCTCCAACTTGCCTCTCCCACCGCCAGTCGTGTTCATCCTCAGGCCACAGATTTAAGAGCAGCTGCCTGTCAGCTCAGCCGCCATCACAGATCCCACAGACCAGCAGCTTCGACGGCAGGCGGTTACTTCCGACGGCTCTGGAGGCGGGAGGCCCAGGATCAGGGTGCCGGCCGGGTCGGGTTCTGGCGAGGTCTCTTCCTGGTGTCCCCCTTCTTGTGCTCTCTCTTCTAAGGACTGATCCATCGGGGGTGGGGGCACCTCCTGACCTCATCTCCGCCTGTCCCCTCCTAACACTAGCACATGGGGGTCGGGGCCTCAACCTGACATCAGTCCACAGCAGCGGGTTCAGGGTATTTCTGTTTAAAGGTGGAAGAATTTGGAACTCGGTCGTGGGCCGGAAGGGCAGGGGTGTCATGAGCTTAGTAACAACACAGTTGTTCTGCCTTCGGAAGGTGGAGGCTGAACCTTGGGGATCCCAAGATTCCTAATGACAAGGTAAGTGAGCTTTCTGATTGGCTGCCTCGAGCTGGAACTGACCGTCCCTGCGTACACCTTGTTCCCAGGACAAGGATCCATAAGAGGGTCCAGGTTCGGGGACCCAGGGTGAGCAGAACGGGGCTCTGCCTCCCCGTGGGATGCTGGCAGCACCCGGACCCCATCCCTGCCAGCCGGTGTCGCCTGGGCGGTGCTGTCTGAGCCTCGGGGCCCTCAGAGCAGTTCCGTGCCCGGCCTCCCGTCTCAGATGAGGAGCAGGTGCTTGGCAAGGCCGGGGCAGGGGCTGAGGCCCGCGTGGCTGGTGGCCTAGCAGGGCCTGTGGTCGAGGGCTGGACTCCGGGCTCCTGCCCAGCACCACCCGTTCCTGCCATACCTTCCAGGTTTCTCCGGAGAGCAGACCCCCCAAAGCATGGCAGAGGTGTCCACACCTCCCCAGTCCAGGCGCATGTCCTCCGGGGACCTGGGCTTTAGCATTTAGCTGAACCACATGCAACCAGATCTGACCTGCGAAAACGGAAATCTCTTCAGCCTGCACCTTGAGGTTTCAAAACAGAACAAAGCCTGGGCTGACGGTGCACATCCACACTGCAGTTGACGTGATGCCGGGGTTCAGTTGGAGCCGGAGACCAGCCACCTCTTCCTGGAGTGACCCACAGAGACTCCTGAACTGGGGTCCTGGAGCCTGGGGACAGGCCGCAGGACATCACAGAGCCTCTGGCGCTGCGTGGCACCTGCCTTCCTCCGGCCTCTGCATCTCCTGACTGGCACATTCTCCCCGCCGGGGTGCTGGCCTAACCTCCCTGCTCCCTAGCACCTTCCCCTGCCCCACGGCTCCTCTTGACAGTGGGCTGGTCACGGTGCACCCCCACCCCCTGCCCCAGGCAGCCCTCAGTCTGCGCCTCCCACCTTTGACTCACCGTGGGGCCTGGGCCATTGACCTGGTTGTCCTGAAGACCAGGGCTGAGCCCAGCACCGGCCTGGGGCCCAGGAGGAAGAAAGTCCTCGGGAGGGAGGCAGGGGTGTCAGGCATGGGGCACGCAGCAGCAGGGTCACTCAAGGGGAGGTGGAGAGGACCAGGAAAAAGCGTCTGCAGATTTTCATCCTGGGTCACAGCCCCTTCATCTCCTTGCAATTGGAGGGGGAGGCACCAAGTGCCTCGGCCAAGGTCCTAGAGCTGGAAAATGGGGGTCTTCAAACACCAGTAACTGGGAAGAACCCTAAGGATTTGCAACGGGAGGAAAGGTCGTGTGCTGCCCGCTCCCCCCCCCAGGCTCCCACCCACCCCTCAAGTGTGTCCCTTACTCCAGGCTCGCACCATCCCTGGTTCACTGCAATGCCACCTCCTCCGGGAGGCCCATCAGACCACCCGCTGACCGCAAGGCCCTACAAGTGAGACCAGCTCAGGAACCAGGAGCCCCTCCCCTGTCCACCTAGGGCCGGCTGGGTGGGACAGGAGGCTGCCCGGTCTCCCCGTTTGCGACCTCAGGATGCGAAGTGCTGGTTGAGACGGGGTCCTCTCAGACCCTCAGCGAGCTCTCCCTGCACCCACCCACCTGGGCGGGGCCTCTGCTTGGCCGTGGTCATGGTCCTCAGGGACCTGCTGTAGACTGAATCGTTTTCCCTCAAAAATTACGGTCAAGTCCTGACCCCAGTACCTGTCACGTGGCCTTATTTGCAGGCGCACTCGAGGTAAGATGAGCTCATTTGGGGGAGCCCCACTGCAGTGCGCCTGGTGTCCCTACTAGAGGAGGAGACAGCGTGTCAGCCAGCTGCCAGCCAGCTGCCAGGACTGCCCCCTCCAGGGGCCAGGCAGGG
Source organism: Anoura caudifer (assembly GCA_004027475.1). NCBI lineage: Eukaryota > Metazoa > Chordata > Mammalia > Chiroptera > Phyllostomidae > Anoura > Anoura caudifer. The sequence goes on along the minus strand of PVKU01001695.1, from coordinate 146,121 downwards.
CTCCACCTGGACTCTCCGGGAGGGAGCCAGGCCCTGCTGAGCCCAGGGTCGGCCTCAGGACTGTGGAGAGCAGGTGTTCCTGCCTCTCAGCCCCACCATCCATCCGTGGCGCTTCGCCCCAGGAGACCAGCAGCCCACAATGCCGGGAGCCCACCGACTCTGGGCGCTGTGTGGGGGACACGTCGGGGCTCACAGGCCCCTCAGCCCCTCGCAGGGCCCGATCTTCTCCACTTCCTAGTCCACGACACAGTCCAGTCTGGCCCTCTGGGCTGAGAGGACAGGGCCCTGCTGTGGCCGCAGCCTGCCAGGGCCCCACATTCCCTCCCTCCTTGGCCCTGGCCCTCACCCCCGACGGGCTGGGCCAGCACCCCTCAGCCTGGCTGATGTCTCAGCTCGGAATCTGCAGGGTCTGTTGGGTGGCCGGCACTCCTTTCTCAGTCCCTGCCACTGGGCACTGTCCCCCTTACGAGACTGACCACTTTCGCCATCCAGGGCACCAGCAAGCACCTGGCAGCGGTCCCCTGACAGGCCTAAAGCAGGCCAGGCGCTGGCCCCCGTGGGGCCTCCGGGGGAACCCCAGAGAATGTTCAGAGGCGCCTGGCTGGTCAGGGAGCCCAGTGAGCCTGGAGCGATGCCTACGTTGCTCCTTGGTGCCTGCACTGTGGTTCCTGGGGCTGTGTCCCCTGGTCAGCTGGCTCTGGGGTGACTGGAAAGAGCCCAGAGGGCAGGTGTAAGGCCTCCCTGTGCGTCTGTACACGTCCGCCGCCCACCTGTCCGCCCCCCAGGCCTGAGAGGTCTCCTGGTCCTGAGGCCCTCCACTCCGAGGTCTCCAGGGGGGTCCCCTCCCAGCCCCTGAAGGGAAGACCCTCCCACAGCTGTGGGAGCTGGGGCAGATCGAACCCTTCCCCCAGCCTCTGGCCCCTCACTCGGGAGTCCCATGTGAGCCGGCCTCTGCTGCCTGCGCCCTGGCCAGCCTAGCTCCTGCCACGGTGACCCCTGACCCCTGCCACGTGGCTTCAGCAGGCACGCCACGCCCATGGCGGGGGCTCGGTTGGACCCCTGCTCTGTCAAGGCTGGTGGGGGTTCAGAGGAAGACTATGGCCACGGCCGGGAGTGGGGGGCACGCTCTCTGTAGGTGCCTTACAGCCCTTCCCACTGGCTGTCCCCTTGACTGACATGGAAAACAAGGGACTCAGGAAAGACCCCCAGCCCCCATGAAGCAGGCGCCGGGCACCCAGGGACCCTCAGACCTGGGCCCGCGGGACCCTACCTGGAAGTCAGCTGCAGGTGCCCAAGTCAGACATCTGGGCAGGGGTGCAGCCCCCAGTCCCGGCACCAGCAGGCGCCCAGGGGCCTGCCAGCCCCACCCAGCTAGTGGGGCCCTGCGGAGAATGGAGGCTCAGGGAGGAGGGTCTGCCCACATGGCTCCCGGAGACCCAGTCTCGGCAGAAGCTAAGGGTGGGGGTGAGCAGGCCCCTGCCCCCCTCCTGGACATGCTGGGGGGCTGCCGCTGAGCCATCTCCAAGTGGGTGTGGAGGCCCCAGGCCCTGGCGAGGGTCAAGGGTCTCCACAAAGGGGTCTCCACTTGAGCCTGGAGATGAAAACCACCCCTGCCCTGGGAAGGTGGGCAACCGGAGCTGGAACCTGGGAGGCTCGGCAGTGGGGGGAGGGGGTCAGCAAGGGGCTGCTGCCGGCCTGGCTACTCAGCAGAACAGCCAGGGGCCCGCCCACACCCGAACACCTGTGCCCAGGTGCACAGGTGGTGCCCTTTTGCCTTGGGCCCGGGGTCCCCGTGCCTTCCTTGCGCAAGGTACTATGGCCCCTGCTCCTGGCCAGTGGGGTCCGCGGGCAGGGTTGGCTGGGCGAGTGGCAGGCTAGGGAGAAGCCAGGGGCGGCAGCGTGTGGCCCTGGGAGCCCGGCCAGCGGCCAGCTCCGTCCTCTGGAGTCCACACCACAGGCGACAGCCAGGACTCCGGGCCCCGTGGCCAACAGGAGCTCAGGAGGGCCCTGGTCCAGCTCCCACCTCCCACGGGCCGGGGGAGAATGGGGAGAAGGAAACCCAAGCCCTGAGCCCTCTCTCCAGTGGCGTCTGAGGGTCTAACCCAGCCCCGAGAAGCCCCCGCCCCCGAACCACAGAGACAGTTGGCCAGAGGCAGGAGCCGGCCCGCAGGGGCGGGAGTGGGCAGCCCTCAGAGGAAGGCGGGAAGTGCCTCCTGGGTCCCCCACAGGGGGGCTGCGAGCCCTCACCGCCCCCCCCGCCCCCCCTCAGTCAGCAGGAAAACTTGAGGCCAAGACGCTGCTGCTGGAGAGCTCCGCTTCAGACGCGGGGTTTTCCTTGGCCCTCTGACGCCCTGCCTGTTCCCTGCCGCTCTCGCTGCCACCCCCTCACCCTCCCCGGTTCTGACGGCAGCCTGGAGGGGCCGCGGGCACAGGCAGGGGTCCCTCCTGCCCTTGCTGCCGCCCCGGGGTGTGTGTGACACACCGCTGTTGCAAGACTGATGATATCGCTCCAGAGGAACCTGTGAGTCACTGCCCAGGAGCAGGGGCTGCGCCCCGGAGTCTGCGGAACAAAGGCCCTTTCTGTCCGGGCCCCGCCCCTCACCAGCCCACCCGCACACACCGGCAGACACGCGGGCGGACAGACGTGCGGAAGGTGGCGGCAGGCACAAGCGTGGGCAGGACCAGCTCCTCAGCCACCACAGGGCTGCAGGAGACCCAGGGCTGCAGGGGCCAGGCTGCCGGTGACCCCAGGCTTAGGAGACCTCAGCCCCTGGGTCCACTCAGGTTTCAGGGCTGGAGATCCAGTGTCTCGTTGACCCTGGGCAGGGCCCTGAGGTCATGCAGCTCGGAGCCCAGAGGGAACACTGGCCAAGCGGTCAGTGAGCAAAGGCCCCGAGACACAGCTGCCCAGCCACGCCCCGTCCCCGGTCAGCACTCAGCATGCAGGACAGAGGCCTCGACACCACGCGTGTGGCTTGCTGTCCCCAAGGCACTCCTGTCCCAGGGCAGGGTGCTGGAAGCTCCTTGGGGGAGGTCCCTCTTTCCTTGCCCCAGGCCCAGGGTCCCCACCACAGGGTCAGAGCCGTTCAGCAGCCACCAGCCTGGTCCCCCAGTGCCATGGGCTCCTTGGATGGACCAACCTCAGCTAGCCTCCCCGGTGCCGAGGGCCCAACCACAGCCACCCTGACTGCCGCGCCTGGCCGGCCAGGAGCTGCAGCCTCCAGGTCCCACACACCTGCCCTGTGTTTGCTCCCAAGGGGCTTGGAGATTCCAGCTTGGCCAAGAGAGACAGGTCCCCAGATGCAGCAGGGGACACAGCGATCCCAGCCCAGACACATCACACTGATGCGTCACACGGACAGGCAGCATCACAGCCACCAAGGACGTGTGTGGTCAGCATGGGGTCGATCTGGGGACCAGATACACAGACCCAGAGAGAGGAGCCCAGGCCCTTCACCCCAGACCCCCACCCCCATGGCCACTGCTCCCCTTATGCCCCCTGAACCCCTCTCAGCCCTTGGCCCAGGCCACAGGAGCTCAGGGGGTCTGGTCTGGTTGTGAGAATCCCAAGCCTGCAGGGAGGGGCCTGCCTGGGGACAGACCACCCAGCGATCCCTGAAGCAGAGCCCCCTCCCAGACCCAACTGGAGGGGGCGGAGTCAGAACGGAAGCTCAGCTCCGCCCACGAACAGCCAGGCTATCCTGCTGTGCCTGCCCAGGGACCCGGCCCGGTGGACAGCAACCCCTGCTCGGCTCAGCCCCCACCGGTGTTGCCATCCCCAGCCCCAGAGGGGCCCCTGGGAGGCAGGGCCAGGCAGCCCCTTGCTCCCAGCTGGGAGCCCCCCACCCTGCCCACCCAGCAGCTCCCCACTCCTGCCACAGCCCAGGGTGGGGCCCGGCTGTCCAGGCCATGGCTGCTCCCGGCCCCTGAGAGGCCTTTCCAGCTGTCCCGAGCCAGCTGCCCACATTCCTGTCTGCACTCAGACCGACAGCAGCCGAGGGTACTGGGGGGGCGGGGCAGGCTGTGACCCAACTCACGGACCCGCCTGCCCCAGCACCCCAGGGCCACCTCGGAGCCAGGGAGGGTGGATCGGGGCAGCCCAGTGGGAGCCCCAAGACCAGGGTTTGGGAAGTACCCGGTAGAGGGCCTCCCAGCGCCCCTGGCAGCAGCCCCTCAGCCCTAGTCTGGCAGGCGGCAGGTCAGACAGAGGTTCTGGGAAGTGAGCCCTGGGAGGGGTCAACAAGGTCAGCCCAGCACCTCCTGCTGCTCCGGGTGGGACTCTGGTCAGGGGTCAACCCGAGGCCAGCCAGCACTGTGCTGGCCTCTTGGCTGTAACCACAGCCAGGCATTCAGCTCCACACCCAAGGCCAGGCCAGGGGAAGAGCCCCAACCCCCAGGCTCCCCTCACCCCAGGACCCCCAGCAAGCGGCCTGCCCTCTGTGGCAGCAGGTCGGGCAGGGTCTGCATCTCACCCGTAGGGCCCTGCTTGGTGGGCGAGACCACAGGGCCCAGGGCCCTTAGCGGGGCTCCAGACCCCTCCCAAGGCCCTAGGGGAATGGTCACCAATGCCATTTGGGTCAGGCCTGGCGAAAGGAGCGCCTGAGATGGGCAAAACAGGGCGGGGCCTTCGGGAGCTGACCCTCTGTGGGCCCCTTGTCTGTACTGAGAGGGGGCTGGGCGGCCTGTGACCTTCAAGGCTGGTCTGAGCCTGGCACCTGAGCCCTGCCATCCCTCCTCCCCAGTTTGGGCTTCTGGACCTCCCTATGGCAGCAACCGCTGGCTGGCCCCCCACCCCTTGCTCCTGCACCCCAGCCGAGGGGCTGGAGGCAGCACATTCCAGGGGAGTCACGGCTAAGTGGTAATGACCTGAGATCAGGGGGCAGAGACGGGGAGGAGGAGGGCGAGACAGGAGGCAGGTGGAGTCGGGCGCCAGGAGGCCGCTTCCGGCCCTGGCCACCTGCCCACCGTGAGCTCCTCGGGGCCGCCGGCCTTCCTCTCCTCGTCCATCTCTCCTCGCCTCTGGTCTCCTGTCTGCCACTCTCTCCAGGGCTGGGCCCCCTCTCGGGGTCTGGGTCTCCATCTCTGTCATCACAGCCCCGGCAGCAGGTCTGGGGAAGGAGGTGAGACCTGCCCTCTCCCGGGCCCAGCAGGTCGGGGGACTGGCTGGTGTTGATGGACAGTCAGGAGAGCCCCCAGGCCAGGGCGGCTCCAGGCGAGGCTGAGAGGGTCCCACTAGGTGCTGGCTGCAGTCCCTCAGCATCCCCACCCACAGCCCAGGGTGGCCGCCCGCCTGTCAACAGGCCGCCTGTCCCTACTGCTCCCTGCAGCCCAGCCAGGCTGGCGTTCCGGACCCCTGGCCCCTGGGGTGGGAAGTGGGGGCGGGGACCCATTCCACTGACCCCCCTGCCTGCCCCTCCTCCCCTGCCTCCTCCACAGGGACCGCAGGGCCCACGCACTGCTGACCCCTCCACCCCCCGTAAGCTGCCAGAGCATCCCCAACTCGGGTCAGGCTGGCGCCTATGGTCGCTGCAAAGCAGAGACGACCCCCCCAGCCTCCCCCAGCCCCTGACGCCACCCTGGGGGGACCAGGGAGAGAGGTGGGGACGGGTCAGTGGCCAAGCCCAGTGCTGCACAGACCAGCGCCCGCCCGGCACCAGGCTCTGCTGCCTCATTACCCAGCCCGCCATTGGGGCCCCTGGGGGGAGGGGCTGGGTAATGGTCCTCGGGCCCCAGGCTCCGCCTGCCCCACCTCCCACCCCTGTGCCCTGAGCCTGCAGCCAGCCCCCCAAACCCGGCCCTCATCGGCCCCTGCCCCCATCTGCAGGATAAAGGTGTCCTCTGCTCAGCCTTGGAATTGGGGTTTCCAGGTCCTGCTGCAGTGGGGCTGAGCCCCACCCCTGGGTGTCTGTGAAGGGGTTGGGGGCCAGCCTCATGCTTGAGAGGGGGTGCGGTGGGGGGAGCCACCTGCCCAGGGCGGAGGTGCCAACCAGAGAAGGCATCCGGACAGCTCTGCAGTGGCCTGGACATCCCAGGGCCAATTTACATTCTTCCGTCTGGGTTTGCTGCAGCTGAAACGGGGTGGGGGCAGGGGCCCCAAACCCACGGGGCCCGCAGGCGGGGTCTTGGCTGCCCCCCCTGGGGCGGTTCAGGCCCCGTCTTTGGTGGGGGGTTTGCGTCCACCTGGTGTGGCCGCCGGGAGGAAGGGGGTCAGGAGCTCGCTGCCCTGCTGGTCTGGGCCGGGGCAATCCCCACCCAGCCCCCACAACTGCACAGTGACCAGGCGGCAGGCAGGGCTGGGGACCTTTTATTGCTGTGACCACACACCCAGCAGAGGGCGGAGGGGCTGGGTGGGCGGCGGGGGCTCCCCATGGCCCTGAGGGCCGTCTTGTCACAGCTCCTCGCCCGCCAGGGTCCTCACATGCCCAGGAGCAGGCCGGAGAAGCTGGAGCCACTCTGGATGGTGAGGGCCGCCCCAGAGCCGTTGTCCACGAAGACGGAGGCGTACTGTCCGGCCTGCAGACACCCACAGTGGACATCCCGGCTCACGGGGCCCGCCCACCCACAGGGAGCGTGTGGAGCACCCACCAAAGCCTGTGGGCCCGGGGCCCAGCCCCCCAGCCTCACCTGCAGCTGAAGCAGCCCCTGAACCAGCACCGTGAAGATCCTGCCGCTGCCGTCCAGGCCCAAGATGGCCTCCAGGGACCTGGACACAGTGCCCCGGGGTGAGGGCACAGCTGCCCGAGGGCCTGGACCCCACCCAGTGCTCAGTGCAGCCTGGCTGGGGTGGCCCCTCCACTCTCCACAGGCAGGACAGGCCCCACGCAGGCCCCCACCCTCCCCCAGCACCGAGGCGGCCCCCAGGAGGGCCCACTCACGTGTGGCGATGGCACAGGGACTCGATGCAGATAAGAGCCCGCACGGTGTCCCGGGCCCGGGCCCTGCCCTGCAGCCCCCTGCGGTCTGCAGAGACAGCCAGAGCTGCAGTGGCCCTCGGGGAGGATAGAGCAGAGAGGCAGGGGTTGGGGCTGGGGGGTCGGGCGCATGGCCCAAGATGGGCCCAGGGGTGGCTGCTGGTTGGGGGTGGCGGCCGTGGGGCCCCATCTGAGCCCCCAGTGGGAGCTGGGTTTGGAGCAGGAAGCAGCTGAGTGATGGGACCCGGGCCTGGGGCCTGCAGTGTCGGGGCCCACCTGGGAGGGCCAGCCCCCTGCCCCAACCCTGGCCCGGCCCTGCTCACCCACGTGCAGGCTGGCGGAGAACTGGAAGAAGGCAGTTGCTGGGGCTGTGAACCGGCCGGAGGCCAGGCTCAGGCCGGAGCCCCGCAGGAAGGCGCCCTGGGCAGCAGGCTGCAGGGACAGCAAGCAGGTGGGTGTCCGGCTGCAGGGCCTGGACACCCGGCCTGGAGGAGGCACCTGTGACTCATAGCCCCTACGTGAGCACACCCCAGGGGACACACACACGTGTGTGTGTGTGCCTCCCTGGACCGCTGGCCACAGGCTTCAGGCCCCAGAGCTGGAGGAGGCCCCAAGAGCCCCCACAGGACAAACACGCTGCAGGCTGGACGCCTCGGACCCTGTCCCAGGCTTCGTGCAGGTTGGGATTCTAAGCCCTGGGGGCCGCTCCCCTGGGCCCAGGACCGGCTGTGGTAGCTCTGGGCCTGCTCACCCATGGGACCCCCCCCCAAGCATCCTGCCCCCAGCAGTGCCCCCAAGGCAACCAGGGCTTGCGGGCCCCTCGGGCACCCCCGCACAGCCCACTCACGGCCTGGAAGCCCTGCAGCTCCACCAGCGTCTTCTTGTCCACCAGCACGGGGCCCTTCAGCCGGCAGTGGAAGGCCTCAGCCACCAGCCACCCGCCCGTCCCCTCGGGCAGCAACGGGCCCCAAAGCCCCGAGAACCGACGCTCAGTGGCCTCTGTGGGGACAGCGGCAGGGGCAGCAGGTTGGGATCACCCCAGGCCCGGGGAGACCCTCCTGAGCCTCCCGGAGGGGTGCGGGCAGGCGCCTCACCTCTCAACATCTCCCGAAACTCCCGCAGTAGAGCCTCTCGTGTGACTTCTGCCCCGGCAGGCCCGGGGGGACCGGGGGGCCCGGGGGGCCCTGGAGGGCCGGATAGGCCTCGCTGGGGGAGGCGGGAGGACATGAGCGTCCTGGCAGGAGCCACAGCCACCCAGCCCTGAGCTCAGACGCCAGGCTCACCGACTTCTTGTCCCGCCCTCGGCACCGCTTCCTCGTGGCCCCGTCGTCTGGCCGCCGGATGAAGCTCAGCCACGTCGTGTGAGCGTCTGAGAACTCGGGTCCCGAGGCCTCGGGTGGCTGCAGGGCCAAGGTGCAGGGCTGGTGTGTGGACCCAGGCCCCAGGGCAGAGCGGGGACCCCCAGAGCCCAGGCCGCTGTGGGCAGCACGTGGAGCAGACACAGGAAGCGGCGAGGAGGCGCACGGGCCACTCCTGGGTACCCGAACCAGGGCCTGAGGCAGGGCGTCCGCTGGGGCCTTTTTGGAAGCCAGGCCTGACGTCTGGGGGCCTTGGCTCTGACCGTGTGCTGGCGGCACCTGTCCCCTCCCACCACGCCCTGCTGCCACACAGATAGGCACATCCGTGCGTCCCCACAGGGGCTGGGCCCTGGCTGAGGTGGGAGGCTCAGGACAGGCGCGAGATTCCCAAGGGCCTGTCTGAGAGTTCAGAGCCCCGGCTGCAGGGTCGGGGGAAGGGCTGGAGGAGCAGCCCAGAGCTGCCAGAGACCCTGCCCCCAGCCCTTCAACCTCCCCTCTAAGCTCCAGGCAGCTGGGACGGGCAAGAACACCCCTGACTGCATCCAAGATGGAGACCCTGCTCGGTCAGGGGTGCGGGCTGGACAGAGAGCCTGCGCCTCTGAGAAAGTCCGACAGAAGCACGCACCACGGGCAGGAGCAGAACGGATGCCCTTGAAGCCCCCACCACCCCTGGGGCACCGTCCCAGGCCCGGGGAGTGCAGCCCCGCAGTCAGCCCTCCGCCCCAGACACAGCGGGACCCAGGCTCCGGGGCAGCTCCTGGCTGGGGAAGGCTGGGCTCTCCCCCAGCGGACCAGCTGGGCCTCTGTCCCGGGGAGCTGGGAGGGGCAGGAGGGGTAGGGGTGCCTCCCACCCCTGACCTGGGCCCCATCAGGGAAGAGAGGCCAAGAACACTCAAACGCCCCTTGATTTCTGCCCGGGCCCTTGGCCACTGCGGACCCTGGCTGTGCCTGCGGTACCCAGGGGCCCCAGAGGGGCAGGTGGGGCCAGGTGGAGGTGGGTCCTGACACGTGGGGAGGGCCGGCGGGCACGTGCCGCACGACCCAGGCCACCTCTAGAGGCCCAGCCCTGTCCACAGACTGTCCCGTGCTTGCTCGGTCGGCAGCCATGCTTCCCTGGCTGGCAGGGCCCCGGGACTCTCCTCACCGACCCATCTGGAAAACGGGGCCTCGGGCTCAGCGGGGCCGCGTGGGCTGAGCGCAGCCGGGCTGGCGGCCGCGGAGACGCCCTTGGGCGGCAGGAGGCCGGGATCAAAGGCACAAGGGCTGGCGGGGGCCTGTTCTGGCAACGGCTTTTCCCCTTGCAACCCTGTGGCCCGGGGGTCAGTTCCAAGACCCCTCAGCAGATCCTCAGCCAAGGGTAGAGTCTAGGGCTGAGGCAGGTCGGGGTGGGGGCGGGGGTGGCGAGTCCCCAGGTCTCAGAGGACCTGACCCAGAGGGACTCTAAGGATAGGGGACCACTGAGGGAGTGCCGGCTGCACAGCAGGGCTTGGGGGCGAGGGCCTCCGGGAACCACAGGGCCCAGGCCAGCCTCGGCTGCTCCCACTGTGGGAGCGGTGGGGACGGGTTCCCAGCAGGGGGTCTGCCGGGCAGCCAAGGAGCAGGCTGCCCACGGCACCCACCCGCCATCCCGAACTGGCGATGACACCTGGGCGCTGCAGTTGCTCTCCCCTCCCGAAACCTCTCGGAGGCCCTGCGGTGGCCCAGCCCCAAGCCCCTCTGCCGCACACCCTGCCCAAAGCCCCACCCCACCAAGACGGGAAGGGTACGGGAGAATCCCACAGGCAGGGCGGGGAAGAGCGGGCAGGCAGGGGGACGCCCGGTGAGTCCAAGCCCCCAAAGCCAGCGGCAGACAAGCCCGCACCCACGTGCGCTGGTCCGGGCGTACCTTAGGGGAGCCAGGCAGCACCTCGCCGTTGGCCACGGTGGTGCTGGGAGTCTCAGTGCGCTGGCCGGGCTGCCGCGGCCTCTTTTGCTCCCGCCGGGCCCCGACGCCCCCAAGGAACACGAGTTGCGGCCAGAGGAGTGCCAAGGACACAGCCCAGGCCCAGCGCATGGTGCCGGCCCGCGGCTCTGCACCGCGGCGGAGGCTCAGCACTGCGCGCAGGGCGCACTCATGGGAGTGTGCAGCCGCTCAGAGCCCCCGTGCGGAGGCGCGGCCCCGGCGTACGCCTGGTCGCCGCTGGTGCATGTCGGTGGGTCGCGAGCCAGGCGCGGCGGCACGACGGGCACCACGAGGAGCAGACAGCACGAGGGACGCGGCAAGATGCGCTCCGGCCCCCGCGGGTCCAGCCAGTGCCGGCTTTCGCTCACGTGCCTGGTGCCCTAGTTGCCGGCGCCGCCGCCAAATAAACCCTCCCCTCCGCCCCAAAGCTCTCGGGCTCCAAGGGGGAGGGCTCACACGGATGATCCGTCAGCGGGATCCGGGGGCGTGGACCCGGATCGGCACCCCCACTGACCACGCTTGAGAAGCTGGGGGCTGCGCCTCCTGGTCCCTCCCACAAGCCTTGGAAACAGCCCCCACCCCTTCCTGGGAGGCAGACTCACCCTGGGAACCGTTAACAAGGATTCGCCCTGCCCCTCATCCCAGCTGAGCTCCTGGCACCTCACACTCACCCCTCTTGGCAGCAGGCCAGGAGCCCCAGGGTGGAGAGCTCACAGCCCCATCAGCCCCTTCCTACACCCACCTCACGCAGCTCTCTGGGATCCTTCTGGCCCTGCGGGTCTCCCTGCCCCGGGCCCCTGGTTGTGCCCCAAAGCCTGCCTGGGGCCCTGCCCCTGGGAAATGCACAACCAGGGAAGCAGGGCAGCTGGCCCCACGGGGCAGGATCTTCGGAGGTCAGCGCCCAGGTGAGCCCCGCCGCCCCCCCCCCCCCGCCAGCCTTGGCCGGCGGCACCCTGCCGGACCCCGTTCCCTCCACAGCCGTCTGGCCCCAGGAGGGCGAGTGATTCCCTCCAGCTGGACCAAGCAACAGCAGGGGGTCCCCCGGAGGTGCCGGGGCCCTTCCTTAACTACCTCCAGGCTGCGGCAGGATACCTGGGGCCAGTTCAAGCCCCCAGGCCTGTGGGCTGGCTGTCCTGGCACCGTGGGGGCCCACGTGGGGCTCGAAGCCGGAGCCCAGACCCCGGCTGCAGGCTGCCTGCAGCCCACCGGGTGGTGTCAACCAGCGGTGCCCAGCCTTCTTGGCACCAGGGACCGATTTCGTGGAGGACAACTTTCCCGCAGAAGGGGACAGGGAGCTGGGGGGATGGCTTTACGGCCGGCCACCAGGCGCGGACCGGGTTCCGACTGAGTCTGCAAGCCATTGTCCCGGTCCCTGTGCAGCAGAACCCGCAGCTGCTCCCCGCGCCGGCATCCCGGCCATCCCAGCCCCACCGCGGGTCCCAGGCGGCACTCTCACTCGGGGTGGGCACCCCAGGTCCTCTGCAGGTGCAGCTCCCAGGAGAAGAGGGTTCACGCCCCTAGGAGAATCCTATCCGCCCAGAGGCAGAGCTCAGGCGGCCACACGCGCAACGGGGAGCACAGAGCTGAGGCTCCCCCGCCCGCCCCTCACCACCTGCTGCGCCCCCCAGGTCTGAACAGGCCACAGGAACAGAAGGGTCCCCGGGCCGGGGGCTGGCTCCCAGAGGGGCCGCTGCTCCCAGGGCCCCTTGCGGAAAGGGGGGCACACTGGTCTGGGGACAGCGCAGAAGAGCCCTCCAGACTCTCTTTACCAGTAATTTCCAGACATCTGCCAGGAAAGGAGGCAGCCCAACGGAAGACCCCACCTGCCGTCAGCTGCAGGCACAGCCCCCCCCCACCCCACCCCCGCAGACAAGCTTCCGGAAGACGTGAGGCGTGTCCACCTGAGGATGCCTGTCTTCCCCTCCTGGCTCGGGAGGCGGTCACACCCACGCAGGACAGCGGTGCCGGTTCTGGTGGCCCCCAAGCTCCCTGGTGCGACCTGTGCTCAGCACCAGGTCAGGAAAGGCGGCCCAGGGGACTGCCAGACCCCTCCTGGAGGCCGGACACCTGTTTGCCATCACCTGCGTCCTGGAGGCCCAGTCCTCGAGGCCCGTGCGGGTGCCGGCGAGCGCGGCTGGCAACTCATCTGAGGGCTGCAGCCCGACAGCCGATGGCCCTGCAGCTAGATGGGGAGCCGCGCGGCAGAGCCGGGACAGGCTGGGCCTCCAACCATCCCAACCCCACGGCACCTGGGGCTCAGCTCGCACTCCAGGCACCTTCGCCGGCAGGAAGCAGTGCTCCAGCCAGCAGTCGGCACGTCGGCCCGGCTGTGCTCTGCAGCGGGGACACTGCGCCCTCCAACTTGGGCCCGGGGAGGGTTCCAGAGGTTCGTGTCCCCGTGACAGGAAACTGCCCCCTGGCTTTCCGGGGTCCCTCCCGTCCTGAGAGTCCTTCCAGGGCCAACCCCCCTCCCAGGCCAGCCCTGGAGCCACCTAAGGACAGCTACTGGCTGCCCCCGGGGGGAGGCTCAGGCCAGAGCCAGTGTCCTCACCCACCCTGGGGCCCTGCAGGAGGGCAGGACCACGGCCTGCTGGGCACAGCCCCCCAGCAGGCTGTCCTCGCGGCCGGCGAGCAGGGATCGCTCCAGCCTCAGACTGAGGCCTCTCGGCATGACAGCCTCAGTCTCGGTGAGGGACACAGGCCTCCGCTCTGTACCGGAGGTGGCGCCACACGTGTCCTTGGACGCTGGCATCGTCGGGCTCCGCTCCCTCGGTGGAGGCAGACGCCAGCACACGGCCCGCCCGATGGCTTCAGCTCTACCCACTGGTGGGGACTCGCACTGCCAAGGGTGGGGTGGCCTACGGACACGACCATCCCCCGGTGGGGGCTGACCTCGAGGGTTGCAACTGGGCCTGCAGGCACCGTCGCAGGCTCTGCCCACCCCGTGCCAGACGTCCTGCCTCCCGGAAGCCTCAGGGAACACCGAGTGCGTGGACCGGATGCTGACCCCCACACGCCCCCCGAGCCAGCTGCTGCCGGAGGACAGGCCCAGGAGCACAGCACTGCCACCAGGACCGCGCTGGGCCGGGGCCCAGTGTCTGCGCGGCCGCCCGGGCGCCCACACGCTGCTCCGCACACTTCCGCCCACAGACTCAAACAACACGGGACTTAGGAACAAAAATATAATGATAGATTTTCTCCACAAAACCGAGTCGAACACACACAAGTGGTAACTTACAGGGCAATTTTAAGTAAACTGATCAAAAAGCAAAGTCACAGACGCAGAAACGCTGGCCCGAGCAGGGTCACGGCGTGGCCTCCGCCAGCTCCCAGCGGAATCAGTAAACGCAGACACAGAACGCAGGGAGGTCCGGGCTGTTGGTCCCAAAACCAAGGCGATGCCCACGGGCTCTGGCCCTGACCTTGGCCGTGTCTTCCCAGGACGGCCTCTGTCCTCTGTGATGCTCTGCGCCCCGCGTGACCTTCCAGGCAGGGCCAAGTCTGATGCGGATCCGTTGTGAAGAGAGACACCCGACGGCCTGGGCCGAGGGGGAGAGGCTCCGAAGTGCACGGGGCCAGCCTGAGTGCAGGGACCCTGGGAGGATGCTGGCGCCTCCGCCTCCGCAGCACCGGAGGGGCTCCTGGGCCACCCGGACCGAGGAATTCAGAGCCAAGGCCCCAGGGGCACCAGGACCTGCAGGGAGCGGAGGCCCCACTGCGCTGGGCAGCTCCGCCCGCCGGCTCCCAGCCACTTCCGGAAGCAAAGGGCGACACCTTGTGGTCACCGAGAGCAGATCCTCAGCTTCCGGTGGAGCCAGAGCACAGGCTCCCCTGGGAGGCACCCCCTGATCCCCTCTAAGGGGATGCAACCCGTCTCCTGGGCCCGCCCACGGCCCACGGGCCCCCCGGCCCGCACAGACGAGCGGAGCTTGGGACCGGCCCCTGCCCAGGGGGTCGGAGCACCGCTGGACTAAGAACGCACACAGAGTGTTTGATAGGCATTGAGTTCTGTATTTTTAAGTGACCAAATCTATAAAATGAAAAACAGATTTACTAAAACAGGTCCAAAAGACGATACAGGAGATGTGGTATAAAACCAAAGCGTGAGGCCCCTCCTCCTCGACCCCCGAGCTCCACAGACCCTGAGACCCCGGGAAGACAGGGGCCGGGAACGCATGTCTGAACGTACCAGATCCAAACCACACACTCTGGCTGCTCCCCGTCTCCTCTCAGCGGGTTTAAAACGCTAACCCAGGGGCCAGGCGGGCCCGCCCTGCGCTCGACAGTGCGTCCTGCCAGCCAGTGTCAAGCCCGGGCCCAGCGCCCCTCGTTTTCGACCCCCTCCGTGGTCACCGCGCGCGCTCACTCCTGGGCGATGCTTCTCAGCACGTACTTGACCGTGTAGGCGAAAGCTGCAAACCCAACTATAACAAACAAGTTCGCCAGGGCGCCACCCAGGAGTCCGTGGTGCCGGTTGGCCTGCTGGAGCCCCGCGAGGTGCGGCCCCGCGCCCGGCGCGTGCCCGTTGAGGAGCTGAAGCCCGTTCTGGCCGAGGTGCGTGTCCCCGTCTGGAACGACGTCTGGAAGGGGGAGCGCCTGGGGCCGGCTGTTGAGCTCGTCTTGTGCTTTCTGCTTCTGTTTAATCTCCTGAGAGAACGGAGCGAGAGACGGAGAGGTGTGTGAGTACACCGGACCCTCTGGGACCAGGCAGGGTCCTGAGGCCCCCCAGAGACCCTGGAACATGGGTGGCTACTGGTGGGCTCAACCCTGGCACGGCCCTGCTTTTGCATGTGCGCAGGAAAAGTGACCTGGCAAATCCCCAAAGCTGCACCCAGGGGCCCCGGCCTGAGCCACACCGTAGGAGCCCAGTCACTCCAGCCTTGACCTGCGTGCAGCCCAGCCGCCCTGCTCACGGCTGCCAGGACCCAGGGGCATTTCGTCTCTCACAGCAGGTCCCTGCCCCACTCCTGGCCCACCCAGCACCTCGGTGCCCAGGTGGCCAGCTCCACGCCTTGTCGGGACAGGCCTAGTCCCCACGCCCCCTGACCTCCCCCAGACCCAACCTCCCATCCCCCCCAGTCCCCAGGCGCTTCGGGGGGCAGATCTGCTGCACGTAACACAGTGCAGGCACGGGCCCGCCTTCATGCTCTGTCTGCAGGACACCCTTCCTCTGGGAGGAACCGAATCTGAAAGCGTTTCCCACCGGAGAAGCCAGACTGACAGCCGGCTCTCAGCTCACCTCCACGACCTCAGGGAAGAGCTCGCAGAAGACTTTGTCTTTCAGGTTGAACGCCAGACTCTGGGCAGCCAGCTGTCTCTTCTAGGGAGAGAGAGGAAGGGAGTGTCAGCCCTCGACGGTCTGCCCCGGCTGCTGTCTTCCTGCTGCGGGGCACCCTGGGCACACTCACTGCTGCCACAGCCTGCCTTCCAGTCACAAAGGCCTGCCTGTGGCTGCCTCCGCACCAGCTCACAACGACCGACCACCTGGATGCTCACTCACACAACAGAAAAATCAACACCAGTCAACGAGACGGCGGAGCAGGCGCCGCGCCTGGAGGTGACGCCCTCCGTCCGCAGGGCTGCCCAGGAAGCTAGGTGGACCCCAAGGGACCCAAAGGACCGCAGAGCCCAGGGCCGCTCCCTGATGCTTGGGGGGCACGCCCCAACACGCCAGCCGCGCTCCCCGCCCCTCACCGTGAACTCTGACGTCTCTATGCTGCCCAGGGTGGGGCCCTTCTCCACCATGAAGCTCAGGAGCCCAGTCAGGATGGTGGAGACGGACCAGGCCGGGTTCCACGTGTCCGGGTGGAAATCCGTGATGGAAAGACACAGCCTGCAAAAACGGGGCCCGCTCAGCGGTGCGCATACTCACCAGGACCCCAGCCACGCTTCTGGGGCAGGGCAGAGACCTCTTACCTCGTATTGCACTTGAACCTTCCATTGGGGGTTATCATATAAATACTAGGAGGTTTAAAGGGAAATTCTCTGGGAAAAACTAGCTTTCCGTGGTAGTAGCCACCTGCGTCAGAACAGAGAGAGAGCCTGTCACAGTCCACAGAGCAGCTCCTGGGTCTCGAGCCTGCACCTACCCCCACTCCGGCCCTCAGGTCCCCCACCTCATGCCCACCTGCCCACAGCACAGCCCTCACCCCCCCAGGCCCCCTGTTCTGCACCTCTGCTCCGCCACAAAACTACACCCAGTAGCAAGCCAGCCTGCCGTCTCTCCACCTTAAAAATAACAGCACACAGCCCTGACCCTCACACTGTCCGCTTCCTGCCACCTGCGCCCTCGTGTGCACAATCCCTGGGCAGCATCCAGGGCTGCTTTCTCGCCAGGTCACCTGCCACCACTGGGGTGTGGTCACATCTCGGGCCTCCTGACCACTCCTGCCCTGCCCCCCAGAGGCCTCCCGTCTTCACCCCCAGTGCAGGCCGCCAGCTCCTCCAGCCCTGCCCCCAGACCACACTTCTGGGGCCTCACCTGGACCCACGGGACACAGGAAGATTGTGATGACTCTCCAGGTGGCAGGACAGACCTCTGGGCTCCTGTCGAAACTCCAGACCCATGTCTGGGCTACACTGCCCCGAAAGGTCCAAGCCAAGTTCCTGCTGCTTCCCTCAAACAGCAACGCCATTCTCTCCATCATCCAGGCTAAAACCTGGGATCCCCCACCCCCATCACACCCACTCCGTCAGCACAGCCGCCCGCCCCACCTGCCAGCTGACCCAGAGCCCAGCTGGCCTCTCCGCCTCCAACCCTGCCCAGGCCTCACGCCCTTGCTCGCAGGCAGCCCCTGGGAGCTTGCCAGAAGCGCAGAGCCCCAGGTCCACCCCAGGCTGGTGATGCGGGCGTGCAGGCCTGCACGCGTGCGCACACGCAGTGAGGCCCGAGGAGCGCTTCCCTGTCCTCACCCTCGGGCACAGCCCTGCCTCCAGGACTGGCACACACCAGTCCCAGCCGCCCGCAGGGCTCTGCTCTAGGCCCGTCTTCGGTAGGGCCTGCCGGCACCCATGGGGCTGCAGTGCCGCAGCCGCCTCACACGCCTACTGCCCCTTCCACTCCAAGGGTCACCTGTGGGGCCAGCTCAACAGGCAGACAAGCTCACCAGCAAGAGACGGACATGCAGCAGGGCGCTCAGAGCCCACGCCCAGTCGAGACCACTCGGAAAAACCCGAGCCCCGGCTGGGGCGGCTCACTGGACTGAGCCACGTGGGGGTTCTCGGAGGACCTAGGAGAACCAAAAGGCTGCCCGTGTGACTCTGGGTCAGGGCGCGTACCTGGGTTGTGGGCTGGGTCCCGGGGGGGGGGGGGGGGGGGGGCCACGCCAGGGCGCGAGACACAATTAATCCACGCATCTCTAACGCACACGTTTCTCTCTCTCCCCCTTCCCTTTTCTCTAAAAACAAGTAAAATCTTTTTTTAAAGATTTTATTTATTTTTAGACAGAGGGGAAGGGAGACAGGAAGAGAAAGAGAGAAACATCCATGTGCGGTTGCCTTTCGTGCGCCCCCTACCGGGGACCTGGCCCACAACCCAGGCATGTGCCCTGACTGGGAATTGAACTGGTGACCTTTCAGTTCATGGGGCTCAATCCACTGAACCACACCTGCCAGAGCCAAAAATAAATAAAATCTTAAAAAAGAAAGAAAGAAAACTGAACTCTAAGCACAGGCACCGACCCAGTGCATGGGGAGCCACCGCCCCCGGCGAGAGCCAGCCACAGCCGCTGCCCGCAGGGCCTGCGCAGGAGCGAGGGGCGGACAGTGCAAAGCTCAGGGAGAGGACAGCGCGCCGCGAGCCGCACGCCGCACACCCCTCACCGCAGAGGGGGAGTGCTAGGAGGACCTGCGCTGGCGGGGACCTCAGGAGGTGTCCCCAAGGGCGGGAAGAAATGGGGCACCAGGAGTGCAGACCCATGCCAGCAGCTTGCCGTCCAGGGTCCAGGTGGCAGGGCGCCGCCCACTGTGGACGGCTTCTGCAACTAGGGCAACAGTCCCGCGTCCTCCACCCTGTCCTGTCCTGTCCCCACACCTCCCCCTGCAGACGCAAGCCAGCAGCAAAGGACTCCTCCCACTTCACTCGTCAGGGTGGAGACTGGGTCCTTTGCCTTCCCATGCAAATGTCAGAATGAACGTTCCGGTGCAAGCTTGCGTGAGCCCACAGCAAACGTCGTCAGGGTCGGAAATCCGCGGCAGCGCTGGGTGGGGGGGCAGCTGTGAACCGCAGGGACTGGCTGTGCCAGAGAGAGCAGGGCAGTGTGGGCCTGAGCAGGGACAGCAGTGGACATGGGAGAGGAGGGTGAGGGACGGGGAGGGATGGGTCAGAAGCCCAGGAGCCAGAAGAGGAGCAACAGGGAAGGACGGTCACACCCTCAGGGTCCACAAAGGCCCACACAGCCACCCCCAGCTGACAGGTCCCTAGGAGACCCTGCCAAGAGAAGGCGGCAGAGGGCAGCGCTGAGCTGAGGGGGGACTCCTAGCTGGTGCAGGAGAGTTTGTTAAAACATGCGCCTGCGTTTACCAAGCACTTTACCATGGCCTGCGCACTGTTCGGAAACCATCTCTGCCGCATTTCTAGGAACCCTGCCTGGACAAGGCCGTCAGCAAGCCCACATCCAGCGGCTGGGCACAGGGACGCGCCCAGTCCTAGAAACACACCCACCCTAACACACCCGCTTTGGCACGTGCATTCCCTGGGGCAGACCCTCCCAGAGCGGGAGCCCTGGCAACAGAGGAGGCCTGTGAGGCCAGTGAGCACCTGCAAGGGTGCGGGCCCTCCTCCTCCTCCTCCGCTGCTCCCCAAGGGGCTCTCCCAGTGAGATCATATGCAAACCCCGCACACTGCTCCGGCCACCTCAAGGCAGGACCTGGCAGCTGGAAAGCTCAAGGCACTGCACGCCTGGCTGCATGCAGCTGTGCCCTGGGCTGGCCTGGCCCAACTCAAGTCCCTATCAAGGGACTTGCTGACTGACAGCTCCAAGGTCTACTTTGTAAAGGACACCAGGACCCCAGAAGGCACCAGCAAACCAGCATCAGCAGAGCCAGGAGAGCAGAGGGGCCCAGTTGACCCAGGAGAGGCCTGTGCGCACACACCAGGGGCCCCACCGAGTCTACAGGATTCGCCGGAGAGAGGGGCCCACACCCCCGTCTTCCCCTGGACAGCACCCATCCTGCACAAACAGCAGGAGGACCTGGTGCGTTTCACTCTTCACGCAGCCCCAACCCCACAGGCACCAGAGACTCAGTGGGACTCCAGTACTTATGGACAGTCCCCAAGACACACGGACCAAACCAAGCAGACACCTCCAAGACTTGGAGAATCGCTAAGATGAGTTCCAAGTAAGTCCAACGTGGAAAGTGTATTATTTACATTTACATCTTGCGTTTAACAGGTGCAATCTAGTCGGGTGCAAAACTCCCCCTGTTCTAACTCAGAGCACAACTCACCTTCGTAAGCAGTCTTCTCAGGGCCTCGGACCACATAGTGCCTGCGGGAGAGAGAGCAGTCAGCCAGCTTCGGGGACGGCACGTCCCCGCAAACCTGAGTGACTCCAAGGCCAGCGGTCTGCAGGGCCACCAAAACCAGACATTCACCAACATTCGGTCTGTAAACACTGAAGGTCGAGGGCCAACCTGCAAGGCCACTGAAAGCCCTTCGGGCTCCGGTGCAGCCGACGCGCCCATCGCTGCGGGACGGAGGCTGTCCTCCGCGCCCCCACAGAGTTCCCCGTCTCCACAACCCAACGCGAGCGCTAGCCCTCCCTCACCGTTGATGTCCACCGAGAACTGTTCAAACTCTAACTCCACAACCTTCCTGAGCAGGAGCCGGAAGTCTGTATTTCCCAGAGTGCAGTGCACTAGGCAGGGGACAGCGGTGACACGAGACGGCTGGGCACGCTGTGCCTCCCAACACCTCCTCCCTCCAGGGCAGATGGGACACACACACACACACGTTAACATGCAAATCAGATACCTGCTATCTGCTGCTCAATACATTTTACTCAAAACAACAACAAAAGAAGCGGTGATGCTGCTCAGAGGACCAGGACCAGCCCTGAGAGCTGGGCACGGGCACACCCAGGACGGTGGTCTGCATCTGTCACTGCTCCGATTCCCCTGCCACTCTGCGGAGCGCCCAAGCACTGAGCCCAGCAGCGCCAGGGCCGCCCAGTGAGGCCCAGGCAGCACAGCACTCAGCGGACAGGCCTCGTCCAGGAAAGCACCCGCCATTCTGCGGCCTGGCACTGCGGCCCTCCCCGTGGCCGGGGCTGGATCTGCGGAGGAAGCCTGTTTTCCTGAGGGGGGCAGTTGGAATTCTGGTGGGTGCCAGGCAGAGGTCCTTATGAGCCCCACCCCGCTAAAATTTTCCTCTGTGCTAAACCTTAGCAGTGGGTCCTCCTAGCAAATGACTGAACCTGGGGACCCCAACTCTACACAGGGAGGAGTGGGTCCCTGAGACTGCCTGGGGCCACACCGGTTTTTGTTGTGTGCGGGCAGGGAGAGCCCTGCGGTGACACTGCCGTCCCCTCACATGCTGAGGCCCGCATCGCCCTGAGAACCGCCCCCACCGGCCAGCTCTGGCCTTGTCCCGTAGGCCCGAAAAGGGGTACCCAGAACCCTTGAACACCTGTCCCATCTGAAAACTTTTTTAACTCAGTCAAATCTTTTTCCTTCGGATTAAAACAAAAATTTTAGTCCTGGCTGGTGTGGCTCAGCGGATTGAGTATCAGCCTGCAAACCAAAGGGTCGTCGGTTCAAGTCCCAGTCAGGGCACATACCTGGGTTGCAGCCCAGGTCCCCAGTGGGGGACGCGTGAGATGCAACCACACACTGACGTTTTTCTGCTTCTCTTTCTCCCTCCCTTCCCCTCTCTAAAAATAAATAAATAAAAATCTTCAAAAAATGTTTTAAAAATTTAAAGTACTTTTAAGGTTTTTTTTTTTTTTTAAAGATTTGATTTACTTACTTTTTTTAGAGAAAGCAGAAGAGAGGGAGAAAGAGAGGGAGAGAAACATCAATGCGTGAGAGACACATGGTTGCCTCTCATACTCCCCAGGCACGTGCCCCGACCAGGAATTGAAACTACAGCCCTTCGGTTCACAGGCCAGCCCTCAATCCACTGAGCCACACCCGCCAAGGCAGTACTTTTAAAAACCTAAATGTAAATACTCTTCAAAGAGAAAATGCTTCTTAGTATTTTAGCCCTACACCTTACTTCTGACAAAACCACCAGCAAACCTGGCCAGGGCAACCGTTCTGCAGAGGCATGCAGCCTCCTGAGCCCACACTGTGACACAGCACAGAGGTTACTCTGAAGCCCTATCCCCTCATGTCACCAGCCTGGGGCCAGTTCCAGAAGCTGCAGGATCAGAGCCCCCGTCCCCATCCCCGTCGCAAACTCTCCAAGGCTGAGCAGGCTCCTTCGCAAAGCCCGCAGCAGAGAGCAGAGCAGGAAGGTGTGGAAATGCAGCTTCTCCTCCAACAGCGGAGAGGCCCGCACCAAAGCTGCCCTGTCGGGTCCCGCGGAGCCAGCCCTCTCCCAGGAAGGATGCTCTCCAGCCCGGAGTGCAGGGGTCAAGGTCAGGGCTCTGCGTCCCGGCTGCCGCCACCCACTGTGAGTGTCTGCAGGCCTCACAATGTCTACTGACCCCTCGGGCGGGTCAGGCACCCTTTTCGAACACCATGACGGGAGCAGCAAGCCCACCGGCCGCGGGGAACCTGGGGAACAGGCGGTTCAGGGTGACTAAGGAGGCAGGGCCTTACCATTCAAGAATGTTGGAAGGAAGGGGCTCAGCACAGATGTAAGGCACTGGGTCTTTCTTAATTCGAAGGTAGTCCTGTTTCAGTCGCTGCGTGGCGGTAGTTGGCGCTCTCTTAGTGCTGTTGTTGCTCATCTGTGGGCAGCAGACAGGACATTCACAAGGGAAGAGGACACAGCACGCCGTGTCTCCACGCAGAGCCTGAGACCGTCCCTGCAGTGCGCCTCTCGCGGCCCCGGACCGAGGCCTGCAGGCATCCAGACTCACCCACCCCCTCAGACACCAGCGGCCTTGCAGCTTCGCCTTTCTCGTCTTCCCTGCCACAACCTGCACTCAGATGCAAAGAGTGTTTTTAAAAGACCTGCTCCACTTTCAAGTGCTCGTGGGTGGAGGTGCCTGAAGCCCGGACCAGACCCCAGGCAACTGCACACCCTGCTCCAGCTCTGTGCTCCGGGACCCCACGGCATTCAGGATGCGCCGGCGGAGGCCCACCGTCACATCCCCAGCACATGCGCCACTGCCACAGTGCGTGGAAGGAACAGGGGCGCAGAGAGCCTCTCTCAGAGACCTGGGAGGGACAGGGAACCCTAGAAAGACTCAGGCGCATGTGCTGGGCAGAACAGGAAGGAAAGCCTTCCGGGCAGAAGGCCCAAGAAAGCACTGTGCCCAGGAACTGCACTGGGTCACTGCGTCAGGGCCACAGCACGTGGTGGCTAACAAGGCTGGCCAGCGAGGCCAGGCCGCCGAGCAGTGCTCCAGAAGGGTCTTAGGCCCAAGCCTTAAGATGCACCAGACCTTGTGCTAGGAAGGTCACTCGCTGGTTCAGCATGGGACAGACAGGACGAGATGGGAGAGACAGCACCGAAGGCTGGGGACCAGGAGCGACACAATGGCCGTGGTGCAAGAAAAGACATGTGGCCTGGGTCACCTCTGCTCTGCTCCAGAAGCAGAGGGGATGGTGGTGGGGAGACAGGGCGCCCCACTCTCCCAGGCACCAGAACAGCTCCAACCCAACCAAAGGCCTCGTAACTAAGGTAGGTGAGAGAGCTGCGCTGCTAACACTGAAGTGTGGAAGCCACTGGGCCAGCACGCGACGGAAACACGGAGGACACGCGGGGTGTGCAGGGACGGGAAGGCGGAGGGCACATCCGGGGCACATCCAGGCCATAGTGGCAGACTGGGTGTGGGCAGCGGAGGAGGAGCCACACCCACCTGCTCACCCCCACGCCACCGACACTCTGCCACTCGGTGTTCCCAGTTCATCCTGCCGCGGCACCGGACCTGGGTGGCCAGGCTCTCTGCACCCTGACCTCCCTGCCTGGGCAAACCTGAAGCCATCTACCCCCGCCATGCCTGCCCCTCTCAGTCCGTGAGTGTTCGGGTCCCTAGGGACAGCAGACTTGCTCCTCCCCTCCCGCAGCCCCTGCTGTCAAGTCACCTCATCAGAGCTGTCTGCGGACTCCTGGCCGGTGCCTGGCTGAACCCTCCCTGGAGCACCATCTGCCCTGAACACCCAGCTTGGTGGGCTCACAGGGGCCCACCCTGCCGCTGGCTCTGGATCCCTCACCCTCAGATCCTGCTCCGCCCCTGCCCATTCCCCCCACACGCACCCTAATGCACAGTCCCCTTACTCTTCCCATCACGACCACAGCAACCTCCCAACTGGCCTCCTGGCTGCTAGTGTCTCCCCCTTTCAGTCCATCTTGGACTTTAAGTCCTAACTTTGTCACTGAGCTCTGGTCACAACCTTTCAAGACCCCCTCACAGCCAAACAGAAAAAAGCAGCACCTCCCCCACCTCCCAGCCCCCAGGCAGTCAACCGAGGTCCAAACCCCCTTCTCAGGTTTCACGGCCTCCCTGCCTTCCTGGTCAGAAACCCCCCCACTGTCCTTCCCTGGCCTCCAGAAGCTCAGCCCCACACAGTGCAGGTGCCCCGCAGGCCCCGCAGAGACCCCGGAGTGTTGGGAGCAGCCACAGACCAGCCTGGGAGGGAAGGTCCCCCCACCCCACTGCTCCCAAGCCCCCGGCCAGGTGGCTCACCTGGGCCAACACCCGGGAGCAAACACAGCAACCACCCAAAACCAGAGCCACCAGTCTTCTGTTCCTTTTACACACTCGCCCTGAAGAGAACTCGACACTTGACTGGGTGATTCCAATATAACTGTGCTCAGCGGCCATGAAACCCACCAGGCCTGGCCAGGCACAAGCTTCCCTCCCGTTCTGGCTTCCAGGACCGTAACCCTTAAAAGCCACCTTCATGACTCAAGCACTCAGCTCACTCAAAGGAAAAGGCTGCCCGCTCAGCCTCTTCGGGACCCCCCAGGGGTTTCGGGCACAGCTCCTCCCGCTCCCCCTCAGACAGGCCCCTGCAGAGGCCGTGGGCGTCCCCGGCTCCCTCCACACCCGGTCCCGCGGGCGGCCGCAGCCCACAGGTGTCCACCACGAAGGAAGGGAAGGCAGCTGTGGAGAAAGGAAGGGCACCTGGAGCTGAAGCAGAGCAAGCGGCTGCCAGCGCGCGGGTCTGTCCCACCTGTCGAGTCGGCCGTGAGCCCAGCGTCCCTTCCCCTTCCCCTTGGGCCACCCCTGCCACCCAGCGGACGTGCTGCTCTGTGCCGGGCGTCGGCGTGGCAGGGACCTTGGCCGGCCGACCCGACGGGCACGTGACACACCCGCCCCGGGCTCGGAGAGGTCTCTGCGTCTCCACCGGGCTGCCTCACGGGCCGGAAGGGGCAGCCCACCTGCCTGAGAACAGACCTGCCGCCGAGACCGGTGCCGCCAGGTCGTGCAGGCCAGTGACCGCGGGCCTAGGCCCGGGCTCCAGCAGTCTGCACGCTGGGCCCTGCGGTTCGGGGACACCCGCAAGCCCCTCGCCCTGACGCTGGACCACCCACCACCGCAGTTTCGTCGCGGGGAGTGAATGACGCCCTGCGCCGGGCAGGGGCTCCTCCGCGCCGGCAGCTCCACCCACCGCGCCGCAGCCTGGCCATCAGGAGCTGCTGTGCGCCAGGCCGGGTACCGCGTCTGAATTAGGGCCGCCGACGGGGCGTTAAGCGAGACAGAGACCAGCGGCTTACACCCGGCCAGAGGAACCGTCAGAGGAGGAGTGAGACTGCAGACGAGGAGCTGCTCTAGACCCGAGTCCCACTCCCGCTGCCGAGACGGAGTCACCGACTCCGGCTCCCCCCCCTCGCCGGCCGAACGCCCCCTCAGTGTCACCCCAAGGGGCACAATCCCAGGCGCCCTCACTCTCTGGGGACTTAGGAAGCCGTTTTGCGGCGCTAACTGTCGAGGGTGAAGCGACGACAGGGTTCCACCCCCACCCCAACGGACTCCTGGGACACAGTCCCAAACCACGACCGCCGCCAGCTCGTCCCAGAAGGGCCCGCCAGTGCGCCACTAACAGGGCCCTCTCTGGGGGAGACGCACCGTGCCGGTCAGCTAAACGCCCAAGCGGGCCGCAGGACCATCCCCGGGCGCCCCGCCGTAACCGACCTCGGGTTCTGCGCACGGAAGCTCCGGGCCGGAGCCCGCGAGCGGCGGAGCGGACGGGAACTGACGGTCCAAGAGCCCCGAGGCCCCGCGTCCCCTGGCCCCACTCGAGCCGGCTCCGACGAGTGGGACGCGCGGCCGAGGCGCCGGCGCAGTCCCGCGGCGCGCACTTACCTCTTCCCTTCGCCGCGCGTGGGCCGCCGCCGCGCTCAGGATCGCCGTGGTCGAGGCTGGAGCAGGGAGCGAAGAGTGGGGCCCTCGCGGAACAGCAGCACCGCCGCAGGGCCGCCACCGCCGCCACCGCCTCAGCCTCTTCAGCTTCCAAGATGGCCGCTCGTGAGGCAGAGCCATCCTCATTTCCGATTCCGGTGCGCTGCTCGCTGGGGGGGGGGGGGGGGGGGGGGGGGGGGGGGAGGCGGGGCCGGGTGGTCGGCCGCTCTAGGCGGCCGGGAGGACTTAGCTCGCATCTCGCTGCTCCCCCCGGCCCGGGAGGCGGGAACTCGGCGCGTGCGCACTGGCGGACAGCTCCGCGGGGCGGGGCTCGAGGTGAGAACAGTCGGCGCGTGCGCGCTGGCCGGCAGCTCCGCGGGGATGTACTCTGAGTTCCTCGGCAGGTGTAGTCAGGTTGCCGTCACTCTCCCTGGCATCTCTCGGCCGTATCCCTGTCCGGCGGGAAGTGCCGGGGGAGACATTGCCCGAAGTGGTCCCGGGTCCCCACCGCAACACTCAGGGCCAAGGGGTTTCCAGCCCAGAGGGGGTGTGTGCCATCCAAAGAAAGACAGGCCCAGATGAAGGGTGCTCGGGGCTGTGCCGGCGTGAGCCCCGCCCTGCATCACGTGTCACTAGGAGCCAACTCTCCCACCCTCCACCTTCCAAAGGATCGTCCCAGTCCGGCCGGGGCCCCTGTTCTCAGATTTCTGCCCACTCAATAGAGGCCCCCGGCTAGGCCCATCAGTGACCCAACTGGCCCAGGGCCTCTGGGAGTCAAGTCCAGGGCGCCCGGAGTCCAGCCTCTGCGGGAACCTTTGCCAGGTGGAGTCTGCCATTGGCAAGCCTGCCCAGCCCCTGCCCATAGGGAGAGCCATTCTCGTAAAAATACTTGCACTGTTTCCCGACCGAATTTTCCACCCTGCCCATGAATAGGGACATTATGCAGCAGTGGACATGACACTGAGGCTCACTTTCCGCTCCCACGGTCCCCTCCCTGGCCCGAGGGGTGGGGGAGGCAGCTCTTGGCCACCCTGCCATGGGAGTGGGGCTGAAGCAGGCAAGGGCGCAGTCAGGGCCAGGAACAGGCCAGGGTGGGGGTCCGGAGGGGAGGGTACTGTTCCCAGACAGCAGCATACGGAGGCCTCTCCACCTCATGTCTGCCATGCAGGGATGTTTGGAGGGACAAGAAGATGGCAGACAGGTGGGGGTGGGACAGTGGGTGTCTGGGGAGTGGAAGGCTGGGTAGGCCAGCGCACTGCCCTCCATACCCCCTCAAGGAACAGCGCAGGGCAGGGCCATGTTCCAGACTGGGGTGTCCGCCACAGGTTGTGCCAGGAGAGATGCTGCATGTGGACTGTGAGGCAGACGGTGGCGGTCAGCCTGGACAGCTCCGTAGCGGCCATCGCCATGCAGGGCCACATGGCTGTGCTCCAAACCCCAGCTCCACACCCTGACCACACCCCCGACTACCTCTCAGGACTGGCTGACTGACCACACGCGACCCCTGACAGCGGACACCGAGCACCTGCAGGCCCAGCCATGACTGCAGGAGGGTGGAGGGCAGGTGGGCAGCCACGCTTGCCCAAGTCTGGCACCTCCAGAACCCCAGGACCAAGTCTGAGTGACGGCTGCCGGATGGCCCTGGGCCCTGGGCAGAGCCTGACTGCTCACCATCCCTCAGCCCGCCGCCAGGCGAGTCAGCCCGTGGGAATCCAGCCCACTCACTCTGCCTGCACATCACTGCTTCCTTCCCGGAGGCGGGTGGTCCCCAGGCTCTGCCTCCTGCTGCTGCATCCAGAGAACATCTAAGCCTCTCGCCTCCACTCCTCCTCCTCCTCCTCAGCGCTCCCCCAAGCAGGGCGGGGCCAGCTGTTTTTAGCTTGGGGAAAGTGACGCAAGGGAGGCCACCCCCAGGCACCCAGGGGTTCAAGCACAGTGTGTCCGGCACCTGCCCACCCACACCTGCAGAGCACAGGCAGTGACAGTTGGGGCCAGGGCCTCAGTTTGTCTCTGTGTAAAAAAGGGGTGCCTGCTTACATGGGAGCATCTCAAAGGGAAGGCTGCAGAATGAAGCTCCACCCAGAACCCCCAGCATCAGCCACCAGCCTGCTGCTCACCAAGCACCCAAGTTGCACCCAAAAGGAGAAGGTGGCTGAGACAGGGGTAGCTGGTGGGTCCTGGCGAGACCCCAGAGCCTCACCCCACCAGACACACAGATGCTGCCTCGGGTCAGCAAGACCCAGGCCACCCAGCCCTCTGGCCACACAGCTGGTGACCTCAGCATTGGGATGGGAGTGGGCAGCAAGGATGGTGGCCCATGGTGCCTGAGACCTTTTCCACTCCAAAGCTGCCCTCTGGAACAGGAGAGACTGGGGCCAGCCCTTGGGAGGGACTTCCTGCCAGCGAGCACGGCAGATGGCCAAGCTGAAAGAAGGGGACAGTGGCATCCACTCCTGAGCACTTCGAATGAGAGGCCCACCGTCTGTGCCGTAAGAGCTGCCAGGAAACCAAAAAGGGTTAGAATCAGGAAAGCATGCCCCATCCTACGGCTGCTGCCCCCGCTCAGGGCAGGAGCGGGAGGCCTCAGTCACATCTGACCAGCAAGGGCTGTCCGGCCAGGGCACCAAAGAGACAGCCTGGAGGTGACAGGAAGTCTGGCGGGAGACACCTGGCCCCACAGAGACAACATCACACACTCAACCCACCCCAACTGGCTCGGGTCACCTCCAGGAACCCGCTCCGTGGTGGCCAGAACCCCTCCCCAACACTGTGCTCGGTGTTTGGGGAGGAGAGAGGCTCTGCAGTGCACCGAGGAGGCCCGCACTCGCCAGTCAGGGCAGGGACTCCAGAGGGGACAGTCACTGTGCCCACCGGAAGCCCAGCGCCTGCAGAGCCCAGGCTCAGACTTCCTGTGGCATCAGAACCACGCCCCCCAGGCCAGCCCTGAGCAGCTCCTTTGGGGGAGGACACTGAATCTGGAGGGGTCCCACAGAACGCCAGTGCCGGAGGCACTCGGCCTGGAAGTGTTGGCCTCTTTACTCCCAGGCCCAGCCCTTCTCTGAGGCTGTGGCTCCTCCCCAGCGGCCCAGATGCAGGCTCGGACCCAGCTGCTAGGGGAAGGAGGGTTTGAGTCTTCTGCGTAGACAAGCTCTGACTTCAGTCCTGCAGGGGGGTGTGGGTCACTTCGGGCATGAGGCACGTGCCTGCCCCTAGCCAGCCCCCACCCACAGGAAGCCCAGGGCTCCTGCTCCCTGCAAGCTGCCCTTGGCTGACCAGGACCTTCCGAGGCTGCAGCCCTTCCCTCCAGACCCCTCGCTTTGCAACCTTGTGACGCTGGGTCTAATTACCCAGAGGGTCTGGGGCCTTCCTCTTCTGCTGACAGGCCTCCCCCAGGGCAGTGTGACCCCCCCGCAGTCACCTCGATAACATGACGCAGGCCCTAAAGGAAAGTCGTGAAGGCACGGGCTGAGTCTGAAAGCTCAGACTCAGGGAGGGGGTCAGCACGCCACAGGGTAAGCACACCACGAGGTCAGCTGCTCCCACCGCTGAGCCCCACTGTGCACTCGGAAATGGGCTCCCAGCGGTTGAGCAATTCGGGAAAGTCACAGCCAGCGAGTGACAAGGTCATGATTCACACCCACACCCTGGTGAGTCCAGGGGGAGCTCTTCCCCCAGCATGACTCCCTCTCCCCGACATCCTCAGAGCCGAGACCACCAGCACGGCCTGTTGGCGCTCGGGGACCCTCCCTCATCCCAGCCCAGGTCCTCAGCACTGATTGGGGGTGGGATGCCTGGGGAGGGAGCTCCGACCTGGGACCCAGCTGAGGTTCTGCTCACCTGGCAGGGTGAGGCCTCTGGGTCACCCTGGGGACATGTTGAGTCCCCCAGTGGAACCAGAGATGGTAGGTTATCCTGGGGCAGGGGTATCAGGTTGTCCTACCTTCAGCAACTGTGTGGCTTCACAGGACGATGAAGACCCTCAGGCCGAGGATTTCAGCCTCAGAGACCATGTGATTCGGGCCACGAACATGCTGTGTGCGGTTAACATGTGGTGTGTGGTCTCAGCCTGTGTGTGGCCATGGTGTGTGGCGTGTCACCTTTGGGGGCAATGCATCGCCTTAGCACGCAGGGTGTGGTCTGGGTGTCGGGTGTGGCATCTTGGTGGGACGGGGAGGCCGAGCCAAGAGCCCTGGGCCTCCAAGGGCCGCTCCACACCCAGGACCCAGGTGGTTCCCACAATTAGTACCTGTCCTGAGGTTGGCTGGGCAGTGGACTCTGGGGGACACCTGGGCTCTGGGAGCAGAGCCACCTGCCGGACAGCATCCCTTGGCCACAAGCACCAGTGCTCAGAGCTGGCGGAGTGAACCGCGCAGCCTGTGGTGAGCAGGTGGGGTTGCGAGGCACCAGGCACATGGGGCCTGCTGGGAGCTGGGAGAGCAGGCATCTCAGCGCAGGGGCCTGAGCCCCACGGGCCGGAAAGTCTGCTCCGTCACTGCCCATCCAGCGTCCAAGGGGGTCCCTGCCCAGTGCCACCTTCTCTTCCCTCCCGAGCTCCTCTTCCCTCTGAAACCCCCCCATCCCCAGTTGGGTTCACAGCCCCAGGCCTCGCTTCCAGGGCTCTGGGCAGGAAAGGCTCACCCAGGGGAGGCACCCCGTCCCTGTCCCCGAAGGCTTCCCCTTCCGTGTCCAGGGCAGGTGTGGCTGCCCCGGGCCGCTGGCAGCTCCCCAACACCTCACTCCAAGCCAGCCTGTTATAAATAGGAAGCTGACCAGCCGGCGTTGGGCCACATCCCTCTTTGTCACCTGCCGGAGCTGCCACCATCGGGCCACCTACCAAGGGAGCATGGAGGCACCTGAACAGGTACCTGAGGTGGGCTGACTGTGGGGCAATGGGGTAGCCATGTCCTGGGGCCTCCCTGGTCTGAAGAGGAGGGGTGTGTCCCTCTTGTCATCCCAAGCCCATGCGCACGCTTATGCACACAGGGGCGAGGGCTGGGGAGGCATGAAGCCCTCCTTCGTCAGGCAGCCCCTGCCCAGTGTGCGTGCTCACACGTGTGTGAATGCATAATGGGTCTGCACCCTGCTCCAGTTGTTGCCTGAAGTGTGTCGGGACTCTGAGTGCCCACACTCACCCTGGTGCATCTGCAGCCCCATCTCAGGAAGCCCTGGAGACCCCATCTCCAGGGCTGCCCCTTGGCCCTGCAGCCCCTGCTGGCGTGGGAAGGGCTGGTCTGGGCTGCTCCCTAGGGGAGGGGAGACAGCGTGGTCACCAGAGTCGGAAGGCACCTTCCAGAGCCTCCTCTGGCTCACCTGCAACGCACAGCCAAGGGGCCTGCCTTCCCAGTGAGCCTGGGATGGAGACACGGGTGTGGGCAGATCTCTGTGCCACACGGATCCCATCATCAACACCTGTGGAGGCATGTGCTCCCGGCCAGCTATGAGGCAAGCCTGGGGCCCACAAGCCCGAGGCCACGGGGCGGGGAGGTGCACCCATCCCACCCCGTACCTGGGGTCCCTCAAAGCTCAATGGCTTGCTGAGACACTCAACGTTCCCAGAACACATGGGAACAGCCTGCCTGGGCACACCTTGGTTTGCAGGGGGTGGGGTGGGGGGGTGCTGGCGGAGACCCAGCAGAGGCTTTCCCTGGCTCAGCATCCTCCCCAGCTGCCACCCCCCACCCCCCACCCCCGCCTGTTGGTGGGCAGGGCCAGAGCCCAGTAGGCTGCACTGGGCTATGAGGAGCCCTAGTGATTCAGACCAAGATGGGGACAGTGTGGAAAGTCCAGAGAAGCCCGTGCAGTGACTCGGTGCATGACTGGGGCCAGCAGGCCTGGCCTGGTCACTGCCCTACATCCCTGTGCCCTGGGGGACCTGGGGCCTGGAGATCCTGGGTCTTGGAACACTGGAACCTCCAGGGCAGGACGGGGGGCCGGACAGGCCACGGCTCCACTTCCTGGAGCCTCAGGTCCCCAGCACTGCCCCCCCCGCCCACTTTTTCTGAAGCCCAAGGTCCACAAACTGGGCTTCCGCAGGGACTCAGTCTGATGGACCTCACCCCACCCTGGGCCCACAACACTGAGCAACACACAGGCCTGACTCTGGGCCCAGACGTGGCCGACAGCCTGGCTCCGTCGGTTGCGATCCAACGTGTCCACGCTGGCTGCTGGGCCTTCCCAGGCCCCCCGGTCTTGGGCTCTGGGCCCACCAAAACAACACAGCCTCCACCTTGAGCTGGTCGCCTGGCCTGCTCCTGCCCAGTGGCCCCTGCCCCACTTGGGGGGTGGGGTGGCAGCAGAGAGCCACCAGCCTGCAGCCTGCAAACAGGGCTGGGCAGGGCCCCAGCACTGTCCCCTGCTGTTCCTGCCCCCACTGCCCAGGCTGCGCTCTGCCCTGATAAGACACGCCCCGGGGAGGCTGCGTGTTGTTTAGCCAGGCGTCGTGGGGACAGGACAGCTGCAGGGTACGGCCCTAGCATGGACAAGCCTTCAAGGTTCAGCCGGCTGGGCAGTGCCACTAGGGGGCGGAAGGGCACAGCTGTCCTGGGACAATTATCTCTTTCCCAGGGACAGAATGGAAGTCCAGCTGGCGGGACCAGGGGTGGGGGGCAGGTAGAGAGGCCTGGGTGGGGATCCGGATGGGTCAGGCCCTGCTGAAGTTCGAATCTCCATGCAGGCTGGAGCAGTGGCCCAAGCAGCTGGTGAGGGGCCCGGGACCTGCGAGTGCCCCCAGGCCCAGCTGCCGCCACCCCCGCCGACTGAGGAGGAGCCCAGGGAGAGGCTGCTGGAGCTGCACGGCTCCTTCAGGGAGCTGTTCGCCTTCTTCTGCGCCAACGCCACCATGCATGGTGCCACCCGCCTGGCCTGCTCCAGCCAGAACCACCTGAGGACGGTGTCCTGGGGGCTGCTGTTCCTGGGCGCCCTGGGCGCCCTCTACTGGCAGTTTGGGCTCCTCTTCGAGCAGTACTGGCGCTACCCTGTCATCATGACCGCGTCCGTGCACTCGGATCGGAGGCTCTTCCCCGCCGTCACTCTGTGCGACTTGAACCCACACCGGTGAGGGCGGGCTGGGGGCGGGACCAGGGCTCCTGACCCCTCACCTCTGCCTCCAGGCGGGCCGGGCTGTGGAGGACTCCCCCTCTCTCCCCACCCCTTCATGCTGTCAAGGACCTCTGAGACCTCTGACCCCTAGGGGTGGGAGTTAAAAGAGAAGGAACAGCCCTGGCCGGGCGGTTCATTGGTTAGAGTGTTGTTCCTGAGCACCAAGAGGTTGCCGGTTCGATTCCCGGTCAGGGCACATACCTAGGTTGCAGGTCTAATCAATGTTACTTTCTCCCTTCCTGTCTCCCTAAAATCAATAAAAACATGCTCTCGGGTGAGAATGTTAAAGAGAGAGAGAGCCCTGGCTGGTGTGGCTCAGTGGACTGGGCGCCAGCCTGTGAACCATAGGGTCACTGGTTTGATTCCCAGTCAGGGCACATGCCTGGGTTGCAGGCCAGGTCCCCAGTAGGGGGCGCGCGAGAGGCAGCCACACATTGAATTTTCTCTCCCTCTCCTTCTCCCTCTATTCCCCGCTCTCTGAAAAATAAATTTAAAAAATCTTTAAAAAATAAAAATATAAAAGAGAGAGAGAGAGAAAAGGAAGAACCAGGTGAAGCTTGGCGTGATGCCCAGGGGACGGATGGCGGGGCCCGCCCCCCCCCCCCAGGCCGACTCTGACGCAGCTCGCCCCGCCCTCGCAGGCCCAGACTGGCGCGCAGACCCCTGCAGGCTCTGGACGAGTTTGCCCGCGAGAATATCTACGCCCTCTACAAGTTCAACTTTAGCGAGAGCGGGGACGTCTCCGGTGCGCAGGCGCCGGGCCCAGAGCCCACCTTCCATCTGGACCGCACAATCCGCCTGCAGAGGCTGAGCCGCCCGGATGCCCAGAACGACGTGGGCTTCAGGCTGGTGAGCGTGCGTGCCCCGCGGGGCGCTGCCGGGGGGCGTGGGCGTGGGCGTGGGCGTGGGCAGGGCCGCTGCGGGCCTGTGCTGAGCTCGCACCCCTACCCCAGTGCAACAGCACCGGCGGCGACTGCTTCTACCGAGCCTACTCGTCGGGCGTGAAGGCCGTGCGCGCCTGGTACCGCTTCCATTACGTCAACATCCTGGCTGCGCTGCCCACAGACCCCGAGGACAGCCACCACAGCCACGGCGACCACTTCGTCTTCTCCTGCCGCTATGACAGCCAGGACTGCCCGGCCCGGTGAGTGGGGGCGGGGCTGCAGCCGCTCCCCTCGGCCCCATCCACAGGGCCTGGGTGCCTCCGCAGGGGCCAGCTGCAAACAGCTCCCTAGGGAGATAGGGCGGGCTGCGGCCCCCGGCCACATGTCCTGGCTGAGGGCGCATGGGCTTGGGCCGTTCTGAGCGTGGCCCCTGGTTCCAGGCACTTCCAGACGTTCCACCACCCGGTCTATGGCAGCTGCTACACCTTCAACAGCGACTGGGCCGCACAGCGCCCGGGCATCACTCACGGTCAGTGCCGGTAGGGGCAGGCTGTGGGCGGGGCGCTCCAGCCCGCCAGGCCTCACCCCCAGCCTCCCTCCTGCAGGGATCAGCCTCATGCTCAGGGTGGAGCAGCAGGACCACCTCCCGCTGCTGTCCACGGAGGCCGGCATCAAGGTCATGGTTCACAAGCGCGACCACATTCCCTTCCTGGAGCACCGCGGCTTCAGCATCCGCCCCGGGACTGAGACCACCATCCGCATCCGAGAGGTGCCACGGCCACCCGGTGGGCGGAGGAGGGACCCCAGCCCTCAGTCCCGACGTCCTCACCCAGCCCCGGGGCCTGAGGGCGAGGCGAGGGTGGTTCGGTGGAACTGAGGCCTCGCACTCCTGGCAGGACGAAGTGCACCGTCTCGGGAGCCCCTATGGCCACTGCACCGACGGCGTGCAGGGTGTGGACGTCCCGCTGCTGTACAACACCTCCTACACCATGCAGGTGCGGCTGGCCTGGGGGCGGCGGGGGCGGGGGATGGATGGAGAAGGGCTGGGAAGGGCAGACAGCTGGCAGGTATACAGGCCCCAGGGGAGGGATGGCCGACCCCTGGACCCTCAGCTCCCGTCCCCTGCCGTCCCTGCAGGCCTGTGTCGTCTCCTGCTTCCAGCAGCTGATGCTGGACACCTGCTCCTGCGGCTACTACTTCTACCCCCTGCCCCCCGGGGCTCAGTACTGCAGCTCTGTGCGGCACCCAGCCTGGGGTGAGCCCCGCCCACCGTCCATCCGCGCACCCGCCCATGCCCACCTGCCTGTCAACCTGCAAACCTCTGTGCCACCCCTAGGTCGCTCCTAATGGGTTCACCTTTGACCCCCCCCTTCCCCAGGCCACTGCTTCTACCGTCTCTACAGAGAACTAGAGACCCACCGGCTTCCTTGCACTTCACGCTGCCCCAGGCCCTGCAGGTGAGTGGAGGGTGCTGGGGTCAGGGGTCGCTGCCCTGGGCACCATGACAGGGGTGTGACAGGGCCCGTCTCTGATAGGGAGTCTTCATACAAACTCTCTGCTGGGACCTCCAGGTGGCCTTCCTCCAGGTCAAGGGTGAGTGCCCCGAAGGGCTGGGGTGAGGGGTGGAGGGGGGTGGACAAGCATACGGGACATGTGGGCCCCACAGAGCCCACCCTGGCCCAGCCTCTGCCCCCGGGGCCCCTGCCCGTACACCAGCCAGCACTGCCTCGCAGGCTGGGGTGAGCGGCAGCCACAGGGAGCCTTCTCCGCACAGGACTGGATCCTCGCTGAGCTGGGCAAGCAGAGGCCCCAGAGCCCGAGCCCCAGGAGGGGCCCTCACTCCTCCTCCTCCTGTGCAGGCCACGCCCAGGCCCCTCTCCCTGACAGCTTTGCCCCTCGGTGCCCCCAGGGAGGGCCCCCGCCCCTCCCCAACCCCAGGAGCAACATGGCCAAGGTGAACATCTTCTACCAGGAGCTCAACTACCGCACGGTGGACGAGATACCGGTGTACTCGGTGAGCAGGCCAGGGCCCAGGGCCAGGGCGGGGCAGCAGCTGGCCAGACACAGGGGGCACCGCCCCTGCACGGCCCTGCACACAGGGGTGCGCCAGCCCACAAGGCCCCGGGCACCGCCGCTCATGGCCCCCCAATGCCGACAGGTACCTCAGCTGCTGTCAGCCATGGGCAGCCTCTGGAGCCTGTGGTTTGGCTCATCTGTCCTCTCCGTCCTGGAGCTGCTGGAGCTGCTGCTTGACGCCACAGCCCTCGCCCTGCTGTTGGGCTGCCGCCGGCTCTGCCGCGCTCAGGGGTCCCAGCCCGTGGCCGTCCACCCCGAGGCGGAGGCCAACCAATCGCCCAGTGACTGCAGGCGTGACGCCCGACACCCAGGGGCCCAGCCGGCGGTGCTTCCCGGGGCTCTGGCAGGAGTCTCAGCTGAAGAGTTAGATCAAGTGTTTGTCTGCCAAGACTCCTGACACTGAGCCAGCCTGAACTTAGTCTCAGCTGGGGGCTGCAGCAGCGGTGGGCTCTCCTGGCTGCCCAGGGTCAGCACCAGACCAGCACCAGAGGGCCTCCCTGGCCGGCCGAGCAAAGCCTAGGGCCCAGGAAGTGGTGGCACCAGAGCCCAAGGGCGGACAGGCAGGCGGAGGGCACCCAGCACATGCGGGTCTCTTGTCAGTACGGCCACTGCCCACTGGTGGCCTCGCCAGGAGCCCGGGGCAGGGAGGAGAGGGGCACCCCCACCGCTCTGGGTTCCCATCCCAGATGCGACCACCTGTGCACGTGTGTGATGGCAGTGAGTACGCCCATGCATGTGCGTGCCTGCGTGTGTCCGTGTAAGTGTGATGCCTTGTGGGGCGCCTCCACGCAGAAGTGTGTCTGTATTTGGTTTCATGTGTTTGCCTGTACCAACACGTCCGCCTACACCTGCGTGTGGGTGTGTCCAAGCATGAGACAGAGCCTCCTTCCGCTCAAGGCGGGTGGGAGGGAGGGTAGGGCCAGCCCGAGGCACTTGATGACCTTGGGTGGCTTTGCAATAAAACTGGCAATCCCACCTGGCGGCTGAAACACGTGCCTGCTTCCCCCATCACCCTTCACGAGCCGGAAACCTCAGGCTACACCGCCACGCTCCTTGGAGCCACGGACCCTTGGGGATCCGGGGGACAGAAGGACACTGCACATGGGAGCCTAGGGCTGGGGCTCACCCAGGGGACAAGACCAGGCCCCAACCAGCCTTGCCCATTGGCCTCCACCCTCACACCAACCAGGAGCCGCACTCCAGGCCAGAGAAAGGCAGAAGGGCCAGGAAATGGGGGCTGGGGTGTCAGGAATCAGTTTTCATCCAAGATGCCCCAGGCCCCCCACGAGGCTCCTGGGTTCTGCCTTATTGCCTCCTTTGGGGGTCTGCTGCTACCCCACCCGGCCACCCCTTGGGAAAGGCGGGGGACCCCGAGATGCCCGCTCCCCCGCCAAGACTGAGGAGGGAGGCGGGAAGCCAACAATGAGCAACGGTGTGAGTGGCAGTTTATTACTGAGCGATCCGGGGTGGGCAGGCCCGCCAGCCTCAGGGGCTGACGTGAGGCCCCGGCAGGCAGTGGGGTGGGACGTGGGGACAGAGCTCAAGCAGGGAGAGAGGAAGGAGTTAGTTCTGCTCGTTAGGGGTCACAGCCAGCAGGTGAGGGACTTAGGGGGCCCGGTCAGTGCCCACCTTGCCACCCATGGAGCCTCCTTGGGCAGCCTTTGCATAGTGACCAGCCAACTGGCCTTGGCCTGATCGAGGGCCCAAGTTGGGCAGAGGCCCAGCTGCTGCCCCAGGGCTCCAAGAACAGGGGCGCAGGGGGCATCGTGGGCCCTGGGGAGTGAGCTGAGGGACCCGGCCCGTCTGAGGGCCCGGCCTGCGCAGTGAGCTGGCGAGTAGGGGGCAGAGCTGCAGGGGCCTCCCCTGGCAGCGGACAGAGCTGGGGTCCAGGTGCTCCTCCAGCGTCCGCAGAGGAAAGAGGCAGCTGCAGAAAGCCCGCTCAGTCCGGAGAATGCACTGAACACAGGGTGCAGAGCGCCAGGGCCCTTCACGCACCTGCTCTGAGCCAAGGACCTCTGGGGGAGTCAGGGGCTTGGTCCAGGGCCACCAGCGTGGGGCCCACGTGGCCAGCCACGTGGCCTCAGGACGCCCGCGTCCAGCCAGGGCTGAGGCTCCACGCCAGATACGCCACCACCCCCCCCCCCAGCACCAGAGAAGCCCAGCCTGGACGCTGGGGTCACTAAGTGAGGTACACGGGTTGTTCCCTGGATGGGCTGCCCCTTCTGCCTTGCAGGAAACTGGTGGCCAGCCACCAGCCTCAGGGCCGCGTGGAGGGGCTCTGGGGGTGTGCAGGAGGGACCTAACTAGCAGGTCGCTATCTGGGGCAATAAAAGTGGGGGCACAAGATGACACATGCCCTGGGACAGAGGGGCACAAGGCGACATGGGCCCCGAGGACGGGGGCACGAGGCGACGCAGAGCCTTGAGGGTAGTTTGTGACAGGAGCACCCCAGGCCCCTAAGGAGGAGTCCACTGAAGACACAGGGTCCCGCATGGGGTGAGGGGCACCAGACGATGCAGCACCTCTGGGGTAACGCGGGGCTTCAGAAGACTCAGTGCTGGGGCCCCTCCCCCGGTCCTGCGGTTTGTGGCAGCTCCAAGGAGGGCAGAGCAGGCTGCGGGGGGGCCCCTGGACTCAGGACTAGGGCCAGGTGGCCAGGTCCACCCGCCCTAGCTTTCCTCCAGGTGGAGGCTGATGAACTCCTGGATGCACCTGCGGTACTGGAGCTCGGTGGGGCTGCTGCCCGCCAGGGGGCCCGGCTGGCCAGGGTGCGTCTCGGCCTCCCGCATCTCCTCCGCCATGCGCGCCAGACGGAGCCTGCAGAAAGCGTAGGGTGAGGGCGCCCTGGGCCCGCTGCCCCGCCCACACACGGTTCCCCACCCACCCAGGGCCCGCCCCAGCGGCACCACACACGCGGCGCCCCGCCCACACGCAGTGCCCCCGCCCCCCCACGTCGCCCCCTTCCGGCCTGCGCGCTCACAGCGTAACGATGTCAGCATTAGCCTCCTGGATGGCGATGCTCAGTGGGTCCTGCTGTTCATGGTCCAAAGCATGCTGGTCGGCGCCCCGCTTCAAGAACAGGCAGA
Organism: Anoura caudifer; assembly: GCA_004027475.1. Classification (NCBI taxonomy): domain Eukaryota; kingdom Metazoa; phylum Chordata; class Mammalia; order Chiroptera; family Phyllostomidae; genus Anoura; species Anoura caudifer. The sequence goes on along the minus strand of PVKU01001695.1, from coordinate 107,308 downwards.
CTTGGCTGAAGGGCAGAGGAGACGAGTCGGGGCGCGCCCAGGCGATAGGGCCCCAAAAGCGAGCAGGAGGAGCACCTGTGACTCACCCGGTGTGGCCCAGGAGCGTGGCGTGGTGCAGGGGCGCCCGGCCCCGGCTGTCTCTTTGGTTCACGTCCGCTCCGTTTTGCAGGAGGAATTCACAGATGACCAAAGAGCCCTGGAGAACCGGGGATAGATCAGACTGAGCCCAGGGATGGCCCCTCCGAGGGCCCTGGGCACCCCCTGCCAGACTGAGCCCTGTCTACCACAGGGGAGAACAGGGTCCCTGTGGACAAGCTCCCGAAGAAGCAGGCTGGAAGATGCCAACGTGTCAGCGTGCACCTGCGTCTGGCCGCGCAGCCCTACTCACCCCTATCACGGCCTGAACCAGTGGCGTCTTGCCCTCGTCCTCTGTGTCTGCCCAGTTGACCTCGGCCCCGTGGGCCAGCGCCGCGGCCAGCGCGGGGAGGTCGCGAGTACGGGCTGCACGGTGGGCCAGAAGTCCCGGGTGCAGCTCGCGCACGTCCGCCAGGCCCCAGGCCTCTGCCTCTCCATCAGCCTCGCCACTGGACCCCTCCGACTCTGCGCCCTCTGCGGGGAGGGGTGGGGGCAGTCGGGGTGCTGACCTGCCCCAGAGCAGGGGAAGGGAGGTGGGGGAGGGGCGGAAGCAGAGGTAGGAAGTGTGCACCCACCCTCCTCAGTGACGCTGTCCACCACGGAGCCCACGCCGAGGGCCAAGACGTCCGAGCTGCCGTCGGAACTGCCCCCTAAGCCACTGTCGCTGCTCAGACCTGCGGGGTCCGTGGACAGAGGGGGTCCTGAGCATCCCTGACTCCTCTCCAAACCCCAGCTGTCCCCCAGGGAATCCCCCGGGGGCAGGACCAGCCCTCACTAGGGAGCAGGGGCGGGGGCTGCCCAGGATAGGAGGAAAAGGGAGACAAGAAGTCATGGGCAGCACCTGCCCCCTCCCCCCGCAACCCCCTCGGGCAAGTCAAGCCCCAGCGGGACAGTGGGCGTGTGCAAGCGGTAGGTGTTCAGCTTTGTCTGTGGCCAGTGCACGCTAGGAGGTCACTGCCCAGCGACTGGGTCTTGGCCAAGCCCTGGAGATGGGGCCCCAGGCGCACCGGGGGAGCGCTGACCCAGTTCACCAAGGGCAGCCTTTGCAGAAGAGCCCACAGGCAGCGATGGTGAAGCAGCGCCCTCTGCTGTCCGCGGCCGCCCCATCAGCCCCACCAAGTCCTGGCCGAGGCCCATGCCATCCGCCCCACTGCCCGGGAAGGCTCCAGGCACACACCTGCATGCACACTCAGACACATGCTCCTGTGTGCACACAGCACATGCACACTCACACATCCCTTGAGGGCCACGGCCTTGGCCTTCAAGTCAGTGTGACCCAAAGCCCCCCAGCTTGGCCCGGTTCTCCCCATCCCCAGACCAGCTCTGAGCCTGCCCTTCCAGCACAGACCGCCCGTGATGCCAGCCCGCCAGCAAGTGGCCATGACGCCCCCCTCCCCCGCAGTGAGCCACGCTGGGTCCAGGGGCGCGCTCAGGGGTGGGCAGCGGGGCTGGGCGCTCGCAGCACTTACTGCGGGGACCGGCGGCAGCAGCCCCTGCGTCAAAATAGGAGAAGAGGGAGTCCAGCTCATCCGGGCAGAAGAGGGAGTCCCGGCGGAACCTGCGCTCCATGGCGCCTGCGCGGGGGCGCGAGAACCAGGGCCATCAGGCGGCGCGTCCCTCCGAGCCCTGCCTCCCGCCCACTCAGCCTGCCCTCCGAGAGTCCGGGCTTTGCGGCTCATGCCCGCTGGAGCCCTCTTCCCCTCCCCAGCCCTGTCCAGGTGAGTCAACAGCTCGCCCACCTGAGGACAGAGCAGCCACCGAGGGCAGGACAGGCTCCATCCGGACCTTGCGGCGGGTGGCAGGCGCGCGGGGGGAGCTGTGGTGGCCCGGGCACTTCCGCGCCCGCCAGCGCTGTGGGGCCTCCCGGGCCAGCGTGGGGGGCGGCTTCCGCAGGAACTTCTTTTCCACGTACTTGTCCTTGATCCAGGCCTCCTTGTCCTGCCTGGACCCCGGTGAACGTGAGGCCACACTCAGGGCTGGCACTCGCCGCACCCCTCCCCGCTCTCCGCTGTGCCCGCCTCACCTGGGGCTGCTGGCCGTGGGCTTCCTGCTGCCCGGCCCCTCGCACTGGGCCTCGTAGATCCGGTTCACGGCGCTGTTCCCCAGCTCGCACATCAGCTAGAGGAGACGGGGTGTGTGGGCCTCAGCCCCCCGGTCCACAGGCAGCCCTGGCTTGCAGGCCCGTCCCCCACCACCCCCTGCCCGGCCGGCAGCTGCGGTGGCCACACACCCACCTTCAGCAGCTCAGGCTCCCATGAGTCCAGCGTCAGGGACCGCACCTTGGAGCAGTGGACTCCCAGGCTCCTAGAGGGTGGGGAGGCTGGGGTCAGCCAGAGGGGGGCTCAGCCTATCAACCCTGCCGGCTGGCCCGCCCGCCCGCCCAGGGACCCACCGGTGGATGCCTGAGCACTCGATGCAGAGCAGCACGCCCAGGTTGATGCTGGCCCAGCGGGGGTCCAGCTGGCCGCAGTCGCCACACTGGCCGTTGCCGGCCACACTCTGCATGCGCTGCAGCACGCTCTCGCCCTTGACGCCCCGCTCGCGGGAGTCGGAGGCGGAGTCGATGCTGCTCGTGGATGGGGACGCTGTGCGATCCAGCCTCTGGGTGGGGGGGGGAGGGGCTGCTCAGCCTGTCAGGAGCTCCAGCCTCGCTTCCCCAGCCAGGCGGGCCAGCCCAGGGTAGGTCCCCAAAGCAAAGCCCGGGCACGCTCGTGTGCTAGCGCACCCACGCGCACACACCCACAGTGCACGCACGTGCACCCACACGTTCCCACGCAGACCGAGGGCCGGGCGCGCACGCGGCGGGGGCTGGCGGGCCGCACCTCGCTGTAGCAGCTGTCCGGGCTCTCCCGGTAGGCGGAGGCGATGCTGGCCTGCACGGCTTGGACCCAGGCCTGCCGCAGCTTCTCGGAGTCGGCCTGCAGCATGCAGCTCCTGGGAGGAGGGGACGTCAGGCGGGGCAGGCAGGGGCTCCCCGCCCGCCCCCCACCAGGCAGGGCCTCCTCACTTGGTGGGCGACACGACCTCAAAGCAGAACCTCCGCTCGATGTCCTCGCATGGCTTCACCGAGCACAGTCGGAGGTCGTCCACCACCACGGTCAGCACGTCCTGCGGGCGGCACGTGGCGGCCCTCGTGCTCGGCACCCCACCCTGACCGCCCACTCACCGCTCCGCCTGACAGGCCCAGGCTCCCTGCCCCGTGACCACGCGGGCGATGGAGCCCGTCACTGCCCCTGCCCGCCCCGGGGCCCAGGCAGGGACGGGCCCCGCACACACCTTCAGCTTCTTCTGGTAGACCAGCTGGCTGTTCTGGATAGAGAACCAGCGCCTGGGTGGGCGGACGGGCCAGGAGGGGTCAGACGGGGCCGGCCGCAGGCCCACCCCGCCTCCCTGCCCCCTGGGAAGGCCCGCCCTCACCGGTTCCACGTCTTGAAGGCGTTGCTGGCCCTCTTGAAGAGGTAGCCCTCCATCACCACACCGCTGGGCGCGTCCACATCAAACTCTGCTTTGGGCTCATCATAAGAGAAGTCCTGGGGTAGGGGGGGCGTTGAAGCAGGGCCCCCAGTGAATGCTCAGCCTGGGCCTGGGCAAGGCCCCTGCCCAGATCCTCCTGGGGGCAGTCACCTCACATCAACGCTGGGTCCCCAGAGCCCGGCTCCGCCCCCTAACCCCCAGCCTTTTTAAGACAGCAGGCGCTGGGATCAGGAAGGAAGCTGCCCCCCCCCAGCCCACTCCCCCATTCATGTCGCCAGCTGGGCCCGCTCCCGGGCAGACAGAGCCCCCTTCACCAGGCCGGGGCGACTCTGAGTGCTGCCCTGTGTGTCCGCAGTGGGAGAGGAGGCCCAGCCACCTGCTTCCCGGGCTGAGCGGGGCCAGGAAGGCACAGCTGCTGCTGCTCCCACGGGGCATGCGTCCCGGCTCAGCCCGAGTCCTTGCTGGTGCCAGCCGCGGTTTACAGCGAAGTGCCCACAGGTGTCTGGGAGCGCTGAGGCCGGTGGGAGGTGTCCTTGGTGCTGAAGGGCCTCGGGTGAGGGAGGGCAGAGGCCCCGCCCACTGGCCCTCCCCTGACTCCCTCCCCCACCGGGGGGCGCTCACTCACCTGCAGCAGCGTCTGCGGTGGCAGCGCAGGCGCGGGTGGGGGAAAGGAGAGAACGCCGGTCAGTGAGGGTCAGCTCGGCCTCCGGCCGCCCCACCAGCCAGGCGCTCCAGGATCCTGCAACTGGCGGCACCCGCTGCAGCCCGCCCCTCCCCGGGCAGTGAGGGGGCGACAGTCTGGCAGTGGGAGCCAGCGACCGCGGCCCCCCAAGTTGCCGCTGGCCTTGAAGGCAGGCCCAAGGTGTGTGCACTGAGGGCTGACCCTCTGCCCACCTCTGCCCTGACCTCTGAGCAGCCACAGGCCCGCCCCGCGCCCTCCTGCTCCCTCACATCGAGCCCCATAAACGACGGGGATGCAGGAAGAGGGGGCAGGCTTTGGGGGAGGGATGGAGCGTGCGCGCGCCCGTGGGCCTTGCAGCTCAGCAGGATGGCGAGGGTTGGAGGTGGTGGCCTCTTGGGGGTCCCGCCCCCCCCACCCCACCCCCAGCGGGGAGGTCAGGGCAGGGCCTCCTCACCCGCTGCTGGATGGCAGCGTGCCTGTGCTCCATCTCCCGCTTCTCCACCGCCGAGTCGATCACCAGCTGGTCCAGCTGTGGGGAGGGACATCAGGGAGGGAAAGGGAGCCCGCCCACCGGGACCCTGCCCCTGCCCCCCCCCCGCCCCGCCCCGCCCACCGGCCCACCTCAGCCGCCAGCTTCTGCATGTAGGGGTCCAGCTGGTGCAGCAGGCTGTAGCCCTGCCGGAAGAAGCTGTGCTGGGCGTGCATGAAGGACAGCATCTGCAGGTGGGGGCACAGATGAGGCTGCCCACACCCAGACTCGAGGGCAGCGCCCGCCCGCCCTCACCCGGCACTCACGGAGTCCAAGATCTCGAACTTCTTCTTCGCCTGGAGGACGTTGATCTGCAGGGGGAGGGGAACCAGGGGGAGCGTGTTGAGGTGGAGGAGGCCCACGGCCTGCATCTGCTGCAGAGTCCACGCGGGCCCTTCGTGGTTCCCTGAGTCTGCAGCCCATCCCCCTGCCCCTGCGCTGGGCCACACCCACCCTCCCAGGGTCGGCAGGTCAGTGCACAGGGTCCCTCCCAGGGGCAAAGCCAGGGATTCTAACCCTTGCTCCAAGGCCCTGCAGGCCCCCCCTCAGGTCTCCCTGGCCTCCACCCTGCAGCCTGCAGCCTCTGGCTGGTTCCAGCCCATCCCCACACCTGGGCGTTTGCCTGCCCCCCGCCCCACCATGTCCCTTCCAAGATCTGACATCGCAGGTTTTCTCAGGCCAGAGATGCCTCCCAGGACTGGACACCAGCTGCCGGTCCGCAGGAGCCCAGGGCCCCCTCCCCACTCCAGGGCCCGACCCCGGCGCCCAGCCGCTGACCTGCAGCACGTAGTCCAGCGCCAAGTGGCGGAAGCACTTGCGGGTGAGGGTCAGGGCACCTGTGGCCTCCTCCACCTCGTGCGGCCGGTGCCTCGGGGCCTGGGCATTCCGCACCAGGGACAGCTCCAGGTCCTCCCGCACTTTGTCAAACTGCTTCTTGGTCTCCTTGAACTTCCGCACATCACTGGGGGTGCCAGGTGTCCCATCAGGGCTCCCAGGAGGGCCAGACACCTTCATGAAATGCCCTCCCAGGGCTCCTGGCCACCCTCCACACTCCCTCCCTCCCTGCCCACACCCCACAGCAGCCCTAAGCCCCTCAGCCTTCGCACTGGGTGCCCCCTCCTCCTCCCTCAGCCCTCCTTCCCTCATCTAGGGCCCCCCACTGCCCTCCATCACCTCACTCTCAGAATTGGTCCAGCCTGGGGTGATCCCTAGCTTCAACCCAGACTCCAGACTCACACACCTAACCTCGACATGACTTCGCTCAGGGGCGCAGTAGGCGCCCAGCCAGGCACGCAGGCCGGGGCTCGGATCCCCGCCCAGTCCTCCCCCTCACCAGCCTGACTCCTTCTGTGGCCTCACCCTCACCTCTTGCCCGAGGCCCTCCTCCTGCCCTCCAGCCCTGTCCCGCTTCCAAGCTTTTGCCCTCGCAGGGTCCCCCACCCACAGCCCTGAGGGCCCTCCCGAGCAGGCCCAGGACCCCCCAGATCCGGCACAGCCGTGTCTGCTGCCCACTCTAGCGCAGACCCGCGGCGGGCCCGCCCTCGGCCGCTCACTCTTTGATGAAGGTGTGGAGCTGCTGTCGCACGGACCTCTGGGCCTGGTCAAACAGGATCTGGGGGTCGAAGGGCGGTGGGGTGTCAGCTCCAGGGGCCTGGCCCCTGGCCCTCACAGGTGAGACCCAGGGAGCGCTCCACCCAGCCCAGCCTGGGCCCCAGCCGGGCATCCCCACAGAGCGGCCTCACAGGGTCGGGGAGTGGGTGTGGCCCCCAGGCCTGGGCTGGTGCCCAGAGGCGACAGCTGTGACCACCTGCCCATGTCCCCTCTGGCTCCAGGCCAGACTAAAGGCCAAAGCCATGCCTGATGGGCCCCCTGGGACAGCCCCACGGCACACTGGCCCAACAGGGCAGGCACACACTGGGCACCTACGTGGTGACACCTGCTGCCCCCCCAGCCCTGGGAGGCCACCTCAAGGGTGATGCCCTGCAGCAAGGGGGGCTGGGTTGGAGCTGGGGCACCCGAGGAACTGGGTCTAGGGGGTGGGGGATGGTGGTCGCTGGGAGCTGGGGGCTCCCCACAGCAATTATGGGACCCGGAATCAGTTCTGGCTACGTGGGGGGCCCTAGCTGGAAAAAGACAGACAGGGCAGGACAGGCTGTTTTGAGCTGGTTTATATTTCTGAACTTCCCCTGGGGGGGTGGGGTAGGGCCCCTTGTTTAGTCTGGGGCTCTAGCTCCCAGGCCAATGTCCAACCACCCACGTGTGCCTCAGGCCCTGCTCCGTGTGTCCATGCAGAGGGCACCAAGGCCTGGAGGTCACCCAGACCCAGCCTGGGAGGCAGTGAGGTCAGAGTTGTCCAGGGGCCATGGGGTCAGCCTGGGAGACACTTCTGCTGGAGCCCCCCTACTGGCTGGGGCCCTGGATGACCCTCCAAGGCCTCTCCCACCCTGAGGACCCCTGCCCGCAGTCCTGGGCTATATTGCCCCCTCCCCCCACCGTTCTCTCCACTGTCTGGCCCTCACCTGGGACACGGCAGAGAGCCTCATGATGTCCCCACCCCACAGACAGAAAGAGCTGAAACATGGTTGCCCTCCAAGCTGGCCGGCCAGCCAGCAGAGCTGCCTGGGACAGGCCCCCGAGCACGTCCGTCACCCCCGCACTGGCAGGGCTTACCATGTGGTAGTTGACCATCTCCTGGAGGCTGTCTCCAAACCTCTGCAGGCATTCCTGGGGAGCAGTGTGGGGAGACCCCTCACTCAGATGGGACAGCTCTGCCTCCCCGAGTGGCCAGCACCTCCCCAGCCACAGGCCACAGGAACACCCCTGCCACCCAGCCCAGAAGCCCACCTGCTCCCAGGGCCTGGGCAGCCTTGAGCGGCTGCCTGGCCGTGCCCGCCCCCAACCAGCGGTGGCCGTCCCCTCACCGAGATGACCGTGTCGCCCTGGCACTGCTGAGACAGGTCCCGGACGCCGCTCACGAAGAGCCTGTTGGCTGTGACGTAGGCCTTGCCAGCCTCGATCAGGCCACTGCACAGCTTCACCAGCTGCAGACAGGACAGGGGTGACACGCAAGCCAACTGCTGCTGCCAGCCTGCCCCACTGCCGAGAGGCTGGGGCGGCGGGGTGCAGCTCAGGGCCCAGCGGTGCCCAGAACGCAGCTCCCCCGAGCAGCCCCAGGCCGGGAGGGACTGGACTGCCCGCCCTCCACCCCGAGCCCACTGGGCACTTGGCTGCACGGTGCCACCACCCTGGGCCTTGGCTCCAGAGCAGGATAGGGTTGGGGAGGGCCTGTGGTCCTGCCCCAAAGCCAGCAAGACCAGCCACTGAGGGGGCTCAGGGGCACTGCCCCTCCTCCCCCCCGGCCCCCACCGCGGGCCCAGCCTGGTCCCTCAGCAGCACCGGCCCCCAGCAGCTGTCTCCTGCCCTGAAGACACCCTGGAGGGGACCCACCACGGCCCGCCACACCTGATGGGGACGCAGAGGGGACGCACGTGTGCAATGCACGCCGCAGCTGGGATGGGCGTGGCAGGCACAGCGGGGGCGGTGGGGACATGGCCGCAGCTCGTGCATGGCACGCAGGCTGCACACCCCAGGTGCGACCCCGGTGTGCCCACACATGCGCCCACACACAAGCAGGTGGCTGGGCGTGGTGGCGGGCAGTGGCCCGGGCCCCATGCACCCCGGCCCCTCACCTTGTCCAGTTTGGCCTCGATCTCAACCACATCTGTCTCAACCTCGTCGATAGTTGCCCTGCAATGGGAAGGGGGTGGCCGGGGTCAGCCTGCAGCCAGCCACCCTGACCTCACGCCAGGCTGGGCCTTCGCCTCCCCCTGCACCCCCTGAGGGGGGTGCTGGGCTAATGGCTGCGTGCCCCTGCCTGCTGACCTGTGCCCCAAGGCCCGCAGGCAGGTGGAGAAATGGAAGCTGGGGGAGGCTGCCGCTGCCTGGGAGGACGAGCCAGGACAGGGACGCAGGTCCAGCTGACTCCAGAGCTGCCCAGCGCCCACCCAAACGCCGGTCAGGAGAGGCCCAGTTGGATGTGATGCCCCCTCTGGGGCTGGGCTGCTGCAGTCACCCACCCCCCGGGTAGAGAGACCAGACGAGCCTGAGGACAGGGGGAGGGGCTGGAGCTAAGTGCAGGTGTGTGCTCAGGGTGGGGACAAGGGAGGCCAGCCATCCTCCTGCCCAGCCCCAGGGCCCAGATGGACAGTCCCCCCGGGAGCCTGGTAGCCCCTGTGGCAAACTTGTCTCAGGTGGAACCCAGGGCACCGGACAGCTGCTCTCTCTGATTTCCTCAGCACCGAGACCCCCGACTCCCCCAGCCTCAAAACGGACAGGCAGGTCTGCCAGGAGACAGGGCTGGGTCAGGCTTGGAGGAACCCACTCCCCCGGGGCCGCCTGACAATGGGCCACCTCGGGGAGGGGAGAGTTAACACATGACATCACCAGAGAAGCCTCGGACAGGAGAATCCCCGGAAGGCAGAGGCAGATGGATCGGGCACGTGACATCCCCCCCTCCCCTTCATGCTCCAGGAACAGGAAACAGAAAAATCAGGCCAGGATCCCGGTGCCCCCCCACCACTCAGCTGGTGAGCTGGGGCCCATCTGGCCTCCTGCGGACAAGGGGCAACTGGAATGGGGCTTGAGCCCCAGGGACAGGTCTTGGGTGGGGTCAGGCAGAGGGAGGTGGGCAGGGGGAGGGGCGTGTCCCAGGGTTTCCCAGGCCTGGGGGGTAAGACCTAGTCCCTCACACAGGGTGTAGCTCAGAATGATCTCCATTAGAAGCTGGGGAGGGAGGGGGATCACCCAGGGACGTTGGAAGGTCCCCACCGGCCACCTGGCAGGACATGGGCTCCTCTCTGAGCAGTACCCAGTCCTTCCTGCGGGGCACAAGGAATCACATTCCAGAGCAGAGACAGGTCAGAGAGGCTGTTTGCCTGGACCGGAGGGGACCCAGGCCCCCGTGAGTGCCCCAAAGCCCACCCAGGACTGCCCTTCCGAACTGCCTGGAGGTGGAGCCTGAGGAGTGCGTTTCTGACGGTGGAGGCTGGGACCCCAAGGACCCTGACACCGCTGTAGCCTCTCCCTTCCCCCTCAGAGGGTCTGGGAGCAGGGAGGGACCACCCACCCGGAAGAGGGTGCTGCAGAGGGAGACCCAGCTCTGCAGCCCCAGCCTGGCAAGTGCCCTGGGCAGCCTGGGCTCCTGGTCCCCAGAGTGTAGCAGGGTGAGGCTGCTCCAGGAGCCAGCTCTCCCTCCCTGGCCCCTGAGGCCTCCTCCCCTGCCCTCCCTCCAGGATTTCCTCGGCAGCTTGGAGGATGGGGAGGAGGCAGAGGCCAGTTCCCCCCCACCAAAGCCGTGACTCAGTGCCTGAAGCCCCACCCACAGGAGGGGTCACCAAGAACAAGGGGTGGGTGGAGGCCCTAGGCCTGTCTGGAAGAGTCTGGACCCCTTAGCCACATGCATCTGGGGTCTCCCCAGGCCAAGAGTGCACAGGCAGGGTCCTCCTCCCCAGGGCTGGGGCCAAGGGCCCCACAGCACTGACCACATCCTCCTGGCCTGCCACACCCTGACCCACCCAGCCCAGGCCAACCTCCAGGAAGCGCAGGTTATAGCCTCAGCTGCACCTGAAGCTGAGCAGACAGGGGCACCGCAGGGTAGCCTCAAACCCCCACTAAATCTCAGCCTAACCCCAAAACCCTAAAACCCAGAGAGAGGCTTCTGTGGCCCAGGGTCCTGATGGGTCCACTGAGCCCCTCCCCCAGGCCCCACTGGGCACTTTCCCAAGGGCAGCCCCTCCCTGCCAGAGGGAGCCAGTCAAAGCCACCGCACCCACTGCGGTGCCACAGGCAGAACAGGCTGCCCCGGGAGGAAGGCCGGGAGGTGAGTGAGGTGCCGCGACCCGATCCGACCAGGCAAGGTGGGGAGGAGGAGCGGGAGGCGCAGAGGGAGGGGCCAGGGCAAGACTCGTGTGCCACAGCCAGGACCAAGCCCCCCGCTGAGGCCCTGGCTACACCTCCCCCCAGCCTGGGTCCTGGAGGACAGTGGGCAAAGCTGGGGGCCTGGGATCATGAGTGTCTCACATCCCCTCCCTCAGTCAGTCAGCAACAGACATGGGCAAACAGAGAAGACCTCCGCCCATCGCTCTCCCGGGGCCTGGGGCCACTCTCTGGGCTGACCAGACCCCTCACCCCCAGCCTCCCTTGTGAGGGCGCTGTGCAGGAGGTGGGCCCAGGGGCCCGGGGCAGCAGCGACACCGGGGCCTCACTGCTGTGCACGCACAGGCAGGCCCTCTGGCTGGGATCCTCGAGACCCAGCACATACAACACATACGAGCAAGCACACGTGGGCACAGATGTATGGTAGATATTCTCCTGTGTCACCCCATGTGCATGCATACGATGCTACAGTGCACACATGGACACATATGCAGAGATGTGTCCCAGTGCTGGTATACACATGAGCAAAACAACACGCGTGTCTAGTGCCAACACTCACACCAGCATGATAAACACAGTATGTGTATGTGTGCACACCAAGAAGTGAGACATGCCACACATGCTTCCATCACTAGTCTACACACATGTGCTGAGCACGCCAGCACAGGGGCGCAGCTCGCCCACACATTCACGTCCAGGGTCTGGCACCTCAAGACAGGGTGCAGATGGACATAGCTCCCACGTGTGCACCTGGCACACAGGAGGTGCTCGGTCACAGCAGATGCGAGCGCACGGTGGATGTGTGGTGCACACAGGTGAACACGCCTGCACTGCCACAAAGCCCTGAAAACACAAACCCAGGGCAGGCCACAGGCCAAACCTCCCCCGGGAACCTCCAACTGGGTCTGCTTGGCCCAGCCCCCACCCCTTCCCTCCAGGTGCCGAGTTCACCCTGTCAAGCAGCCACCCCAAACCCTACATGTGGCTCCAGCTGACTGTCCCCTCTGCACACTGAGCACACGGACCAAGACAGAATCCAGGGACAGAAGCCCCTTGAGCCCAGACAACCCTGGCCGCAGCAGGACTGCAGGGCCGGGAAGGGTCTCAGCCCTGTACAGGTGGCCGGCACGAAGGTGCAGACACAAAGCGGGGGTGGACACTCCCACGGAGAGGTCGCCAGCCGGCGGCAGCCCCGCCCCCACGCGCGCGCCCTCCGCGCGAGGTGACCAGCACAAGGGACATCTTTTGTTCCGTCCCCTCGTCCCGGGGCGCTGCGGGCTTTGTCGGAGGCGGGGTCCTCCAGCTTCCGTCACTGGCTTCCCCGTCGGGCACAAAGGGGGCACCGACGCCTCCGCCCCGCGCCTATCCTCGGCCGCCCCGGGTGTCCCCAAAGGGCGGCGACCCCAGCGCCCACAAAGGGCGCGCCCCGCGGGCGCACCTGAAGCGCGGCGAGTCCTTGATGCACTCCTCGAACTCCACCGTCATGGTTGCGGCGGCGCGCGGCGCTCACTGGCACGAGGACCGCGGCGCCCCGAGCGGCATCCTCAGCCAGCCGGGCCCGCTTGTCCGCCCGCCCGCGCCGCGCTCGGCGCCCGCCCGCCCCGGAATGAGGCCGCGGTGCAGCCACCCCGCCCCGCCTGTCACCGCCGGGGAGCGTCGCGAAAGTCCTTAGCGTGCGCGCGCCGCCCGCTGTCACCGCCGGGGAGCGTCGCCAAAGTCCACCACCGGCAGGCACCGCCCGCTGTCAACGCAGGGGAGCGTCGCCAAACGCCCCTCCCTGCGGCCGGGGGCACGCCCAGCTCCGGCCCTGTAGCCTCGAGGTTCCGCCTCCCTTCTTTCCTGGGCCACTCCAGGTCGGGAAAGTGGGCCGGCTCAGCGACAGTGGGGCGTCTGGAGCCGTCGGGTGGGCCGCGGGGCGCGGGTAGAGTACGGGCCCCGCCCTCTCCGGCGATCCAACCCTTGCGCAACTAGGGGCGTTTGCAAAACCGTCTAGGCCGGAACGCGGCGGTAGGACAAGCTCCGCCAGGTTGCGGAGCGAGTGACTGGGTGGGCAGATGGGCGAATGAGTGCACGCACGAGGGGGCGTGCAGGTCAGGCGCGGTTGTGAGAGCGTCTCTCGGGACGCCGCTGCTCGAATCGTGCCTACGCGCCCCGCAGCGGCCGGCACTTTGCACCCACTCCCTAAGTCTGCCCCAGCCTTCTCTGCCCCCGCCCTCAGTGGCACGGGGCGGGGGTGGAGGGCTGCAGGGGCGTGGCTAACGCAAAGGCGCAGACGCGGGAGCAACGGGGGCGTGGCCGGGCTCCGTGCGTGCGCGCGCGCGCGCGCAGGGCCCACGTGCGGTTCCCGGCTCCACTGGGTGCTTGTCTGTCCCGTCCAGCCCGGGAATGGGCTCCGGCCTAGCTGCGGGTTCGGTGCGGGCGCGATACCTCGTGTATTTCCAGTACTTGGGCACTGACTTTAAGTACGTCCCCCGGACATATTTGCGTGCTCGCGACCCCCACGCACAGTGCGGCGCCGCGGGAAGCACCGCAGCTGGTCCCCGAGGGCAGCTGGCGCGCGAGGGAAGGGCGGGAGCTATATTTAGAATCCGCCAGTCCGGTTTTGGGCCTCGACAACCGGGAGGAATGGCCGCGTTGGCCGCATTGGGTGGGGCCGGGGAGGAGCAGTATCCGCCCACTGACCTGAGCCTGCTTCTGCCCACAGCGGGGTCGCGGCCGTCAGGGGCGCCCAGCGCGCCGCCGGGGTTCAGAACTACCTGGAGGTGAGCTCCGCGGGCCTGTCGCCTGGGATGGAGGAGGGCGAGTCCCGGGAGGGGCAAATAGTATCCCTGCGCCTGTGGGAGCACCGGGTCTTCGCCCTGCGCTGCCCGCCCCGCCCCCGGCGGCTCTGTCCTCGCAGGAGGCCGCGGAGGGGCTGAAATCGGTTGTGCCAGTGAAGTTCACCATCTCCAGCCGCACGGATGCTGGGGTCCACGCCCTGAGCAACGCGGCGCACCTGGACGTCCAGCGCCGCTCAGGCCAGCCACCCTTCTCCCCTGAGGTCCTGACGCAGGCCCTCAACACCCACCTGAGGCACCCCGCCATCCGGTGAGCACCCTCTGCTCTAACCCCCTGGAGGCGGAGGTCAGGAAGGACTTGGTTTCTGTGCAGCACTTTTGGGGTGAGATACCAAAGGATTACTTGTGTGTGGGGGGTCATTCCTCTGGTGGCCCTACCTTGCGTCCACAGGGTCCTAAAGGCCTTCCGTGTGCCCAGTGACTTCCATGCCCGCTACTCCGCCACATCCAGGACCTACCTGTACCGCCTGGCCACCGGCTGCCCCCAGTACCACCAGCTGTCTGTGTTTGAGCGGAACCGATGCTGGGCGCTGCGGGCAGAGTGAGTGTGGGCTGGGCGTCAGTGAAGGGCGGGACAGGGGCTCCCCCGGACCACCTAGCTGGCCACTCCCTGACCAGTCGCCTGGCTCTGCAGCTGCTTGGACGTGGCTGCCATGCAGGAGGCTGCCCACCACCTCCTGGGGACGCACGACTTCAGCGCCTTCCAGTCGGCTGGCAGCCCATCCCCCAGCTCAGTGCGCACCCTGCGCCGAGCTTCAGTGTCCCCTGGCCCAGCCAGCCCCTTCGTCCTCCCCCAGGAGAGCAGGTGAGGAGTGAGGAGAGGTGGCCTGCACGCCAGTCTGGAGGCTGTGGGGGCTGGGCTGGGCTCGGCTCAGGCACCTCCCCGGGTGAGGGTAGGGCAGAAGCATCATGTCCTGGGTACACGCTGGGGGGATGCTGGGCAGTTGGACAGTGCCCATGAACCCACAGTTGCCCTCCCCCCAGCGGGGAACAGAGGACAGAGAAAGCGGCCCTTCTCCGAGGGCTCCCAGCCCTACCCAGAGCTCCCTGCCTGTTGGACAGATCTTGGCAGCCGCTGAAAAGGTTCTGTGGGCCAGTGGTTCCGGCCTAGCCTGATGGTGGATTCAACTGCCCACATCACCACACCAGGGGCCTCCGGCCACAGGGCAGCTGCCAACTTCTAGAGTAGGGTGTCAAACTCCTTCTCACCGGGGCCACACCAGCCTCGCGGTTTCTTTCAAAGGGCCGAATGTAATTTCAACTCCTTAGCCGTTAAGGAGCAGCTCCATTTATACAGTCCTAAAATTATTTCAGCCCTTTGAAAGTAACCTCGAGGCTGATGTGGCCCCCCGGTGAAAATGAATTTGACACCCCTGTTGTAGAACCTTCCTAATTTGGGCCAAAGCTAAAGGGAGGAGGGACTTCTGCACAGTCAGCCTTGGGCTCATTGCCAAAGAGCTCCTCCGGCTGGAGGCTTGAGTCTAGTACGTGGGCTGCCCCAGAGCCAGTACCAGGACCTTAAGGTTTCAGCCGGAGGGCCCCACCCCGGGGAAGGCCCTGCTGTCCCTCCCTCTCACCCAATAGTGGTTTGGTTTCCCTGAAGGGGTGGGCTGGTTAGTGGAGCCCCCGGGGTGGAGGAGAGGGTGGGCACCAGTCCAGTCTTCCCAGGCCCCCTGCCCTGCCTGTGGGATCAAACTGGGCTGGGGTTGCCCTGTGGCCTGGACGTCACAGGTGCCCGTGTCCCTAGGAGGTTACGGTTCTGGAGCCTGGAGTTTGAAAGCCAGTCTTTCCTGTACAGACAGGTGGGCTCTGTTCTGGGCCCCCGGGGGGGTGGGGAGCAGGGGGAAGACTCAGGCCTCGGTGGTAGTCATGGCCTTGGGTTGCAGGTGCGGAGGATGACAGCAGTCCTGGTGGCTGTGGGGCTGGGGACTTTGACGCCTACTCAGGTGAAAATGATTCTTGAGAGCCGGGACCCCCTGGGAAGGCATCAGACATGTGTGGCCCCGGCCCATGGCTTGTTCCTGAAGTCGGTGCTGTACAGAGACCTTGAGGACCTTGAGGACCTTGGTGAGAAGAGGTGGCCTGGGAAGGCCCCCACTTGTACCCACTGATCGACGCCCACTCCAGGCTGGGTCCTTGCTGGAGGACCCTTGGTGGCCATGGCATCGCAGCCCTCACCTGTCATTCTAGCAGACGGGAGTCCAGCCTGTGCCCAGCAGGAGCGCCAGGGCCCACCTGCCAGGGTGGCCTGAAGACTTCAGGCCACAGACTAGCGGCCCAAAGGCAGGTGACCTGGGGTGAGGTGCCTGTGTCCCTGAGGCCCATATCCCACAAGTTCCCAAAAGGGCAGGGAGGCAGAGATGGGGGCCCTGAAAGTGAGCAGGGACCCCCCTGGCCCCAGGTTGACCTAGAATCTGTCTGCAGGTCCTGCTTCCAGCCGCCCCAGAGCTCTTGGCCTCACGTGCTCTGCAGGGCCCCCAGCACCGAAGTCGCAGATGACTCCCAGGTGCCCAGCCAGTCAGGGCACGCCTGGCTCGCTAGGCTGGGCTGCTGGACCCTGCCCAGCTCTGCACCCCCCATGCCCTGTGTTGCCAAGCTGGGGGCAGGTGCAGGGGACAGGTGTGAGCACCAAGGTGGGGGCACGGCAGCAGCCTTCGGCTCCATCTTCACTGGATATGAACGTCCCAGCCCAGAAGAAGTGGAAATAAAATGTGAAGAGGCCTCCAAGGGTCATTTATTTTTTCCACCAAAATCGGCCACTTGGCAGACATGTTACACTCCTGTTGTCCCCACAGATGAAGGCCAGGGCCAGCTGGGGGCTGCACACCCACAGAGGGAAAAGCAGGGTGCAGACCCCACCCTAGAGAAGTCCGGTTCCTCTGGCAGGGCAGCCTGTGGCGTCAGCTGCCTCCACTGGGGGCCGGGGGCAGACCCTTCTTGAGCAGGGCTGTGAGGTAGCTGCCCAGCTCTTCATCCTACATGGACACACAGGCTGTTGCCCTGCCCCACCCAGGCTGCCCGGGGCGAGGGGGTGACCCCACCTGTCCTGGCTCACTGTCGGCTACAGGTCCTGGGCCCTGCCACACACCTGGTACGTCCAGGAGACAAGCAGCACCTTGGTGCCTGGGTCCTCTGAGTGGGCGGCCGCCTGGATGAGGATGGACTCCACGGTCACCGAGCCATCGGGGAGGTGCTGCACGCAGTGGTCCTTGAGGAGGCTGCGGGGACATGCAGTGAGCCCCCACCTCCTGCTGCACCGCGCCCGTCCCAAGGGCCGTAAGGGGACGGCACCCACCCCTTCAGGTGGCTGTAGACACGCACGGCCGTCTCCTGCTCCTTCCGTGTGTCGTGCAGGTGCACGCGGCAGGTGAAGCGCAGCTGGTGCTCGGCCAGGCCCAGCTCCTTGAGGGCCTGCTCTGAGGACACCAGCCGGAAGTTCTGCAGGGCAGAGCACGGGCAGGTCAGGGACTGTGGGAGCCCCACCCCCGCCCCGGTGACCGCCCACGCACTCACGCTGTCCTTCATGATGAGGGTGCCGTGCAGGAGCCGGGGCTTCTTGGCATCAGGGAGCAGCCCTTCGGAGAGGAGCCGGGGTCAGAGCAGTTGGGGGGGCTGCCCACCCCTGCCCAGCCCCGCCCCCCCCACATACCTTGCGCCATCTCCCGCTTCAGCAGCCCCAGGGAGATGCCCACGGGGATGCTGGGACTTGTGGGCAGCGTCACCGTCTCACCGTTGGCTGGCATGTAGCAGCTGACCCCTGGGCCGAGAGACAGTGTCAGCAGGGCTGCTGGCCCTGCCTCGCCAGCCCCGTGGGGGGCCCTCCCCCATGCAGCCTTGCACCGGCCCCACCCGGCCGGCCCAGGCTGCCTACGGAACTCCTGCTCGATCTTCTGCTTCAGAAACTCCATCTTCTTGGCCTCGCCGTGCACCAGCAGCACGTTCTCGGGCTCCGCCTGGCCCACCAGCTGCATGATGCCCTTGGCGTCCGCGTGGGCACTGAAGGACATGTACTCCACCTGCATCCGGACCTCCAGCTGTGGCGGCAAGGAGCAAAGGGGCCGTCGCTACCCACCCCAGAGGGGCTGAGGAGCTGGGGGAGGGGGCACTCACCACCTGCCGCCCCTCCATCTCCAGCTTGCGCTGCCCACTGAGGATCTTGTGGCCCACGGTGCCCTGTACGCAGTAGCCGGGCATGATGACCTGCAGGGCAGAAAGGGACAGAGCTGGAGGCCACCTGCATGGCTTCCACCCCTGCCTCAGGGCTTCCCCTTGGGACACCCCCACGCCCTCTTCTGCTCCTCTGAATCCTAGGGAAAGCCCCTCCCCCTTGCCGGCCCCCTGCAGACCCAGGCGGGGCCCAGGCCTGAGTATCGTGCCCCCTGCCCAGGAGGGAGCCCTGACTGGTACCGACTGGCAGGAACACAGGGATGGTCTGACTGTCTGGGCCTGACACCAACTGGGTCACGGTGCCCTCCTGACAACGGCAGTGTCTCTGCCCAACCTCACAGGCCCTCCATGGAGTTGTTCTGAGGCCCAGACCCTCACCATGTTCTTCTCATTCCCTGCCCACTTCCGGAAGATCTGCAGGGACTGGCCGGCATGCAGCATCCCTGGTGTGGCAAACACGACCTGGCAGGTGGGGATGGGGGGCGGGGTCAGGGCAATCCACGCCCCAGGCCGCACCTGCAGAAAACCAGGCTGCACCGTGGGCCGGGCCCCTCCCTGCCGCCCGAGCCTCCTGCTGCACCCCCCACGCCCCCTCCCACTCTGTCGGTGTCTCCCCCAGCCCCCTGCGCAGGCACACCCCACTCCCGGGGAGACCGAACACTCGCCCGGACACGCGGGAAGAACGCATGTGGGCACCAGGCGCCGGCCTGGGCCCCGGCCTCAGGGGGGCACCTTGGCAGCAGCGGGCGCAGACAGCCGCGCCTTCCCCTCCCTGCCAGGCCTCACCATCGGACCCGGGTTGTCAGCAAAAGCTCGGTCGAAGGCCTTGATGTGCTTGAACTCGAACATGTTCCTCTGGACAAAGGTCTTCCGGATCTTCTGGTTGGTCCAGGTGATGAAGAGCTTGTAGTAGTGGTTGGCCTTCTCCGTCAGGCCCGTGGAGAAGTAGATGGGCGCCTTCAGGTTCATGCGCTCCCTGCGGACAGCGCGGGGGCCGCGTGGAGGAGCCGCGGGGCCGGCGGCGGTGTCCTCCCCCACGCCCGCGGCCCAGGCCGAGGCCGGGGCCCTCGGCCTGCTTCCTCCTGTACGACGTGGGACTGGCGTGTGCAGAGGACGGGGCCCGAGTGGTGCCCACACGGCCACGGGGCACCCGTTCTCTCCTGCCCACTCAGGCCAGAGCTCCCAGAGGCCGTCCCAGCCACACCTACCAGAAGGTCTCCAGCAGAATGCAGAGCTCCTGAGCACGGCCCAGCGCAAACACGGGGATCAGCACCTGCAGGGCGGGGGTCCAAGGCTGGTGTGGGGGGAGCCCCTGGCCACACTGCACCCCCAGGTCAAGCCCACATCTGAGCACAGCCGGTGGCAGCTCTTCCCGGCGGCCACCTTCTTAGGCAGCAGCTGCTGTGAGGACCAGCCTTGCTGGCAGCTCCTGTGACCACAGGCCTGTCCACTGAGAGCTGGAGGCCCCACCCCCGTTCCATGCCCACTCCTGCCTCCAGCCTCAGTCTATCCAGATGGGATCCTGGTGGGTGCTCCGGCCAGCCCCATGCTGGGACCTGAGACGCAAGGGGAGCCAGTGCCCTTGAGGGCCAGAGAGCGCCCTTCTTCCCAAGGCGCAGCAAGCCCCCTCCCTGCACCCCGCCCACACGGCCCAGAGCCCCCTCCGGCCCCGTCGATACCTTCCCACCGCGCTCCACAGTCTCGTGGACCTTCTTCAGGAAGTCCCGCTCCCGGCAGCGCTTGGAGTCGCGGATGGTCGTGGCGTACGTGGACTCTGTGATGAGCAGGGTGGGCCGGCACTTGTCGATCCACGCGGCCCTGGAACAGAGGGCGCGGCCCAGGGTGGGCAGAGCACGCAGCCTCGAGGCCTTCCGGGACGAGACCCCAGCCACAGCCACCCCGCGTGGCCCGGGCAGCACTCCAGGGCAGACAGCGGAAGAGGCTCTGCCTCCCACGGGGGCACAGGGTCGGTGCTCAGCCCCCCAACACATCCAGAAAGGTCAGTGCGCTCTGGGGCAGGGGTGGGGCTCCCCAGCAAACACCCCAGCCGACTCACCCCAGGTGCCGGTCCGGGGTCATGTTGTAATCGCCCTGTGGAGGAGCAGTGTCAGGGAAGGCGCCTTCGGG
Source organism: Anoura caudifer (assembly GCA_004027475.1). Lineage (NCBI taxonomy): Eukaryota > Metazoa > Chordata > Mammalia > Chiroptera > Phyllostomidae > Anoura > Anoura caudifer. The sequence continues at coordinate 87,423 of PVKU01001695.1, read as the reverse complement.
ACCCACCCTGAGGCCCTCCGGTGCCCGAGGGCCTCCACTCACCGTGTAGACCACCGATTCCGAGCCCACTTTGATCTGGAACATGGCGGCCCCCAGCACGTGGCCCGCATAGTAGGCCTTGATCTGCAGCTCCTCGTCCACCTGGGGGGGGGGGGTGAAGCAGTCAGCACGGCCAGCGAGGGGCGGGGGGGAGACGGCATCGTTCTAAGCCTCGTCTTGTCCCCCAACTTTCACAGATGACGCCCTGTTTTCCAGCAGAAGCAACTCAGCACGAGACGAGACCACAGGGTCAGAGACCACAGGGCCAGTGGCCTGGAGGAGCGGACACGGGCCGTCCCGTGAGGAGCACCCCCTCAGAGATGAGAGCCCACGGGGGTAAGAAGGGTGCGGGCAAACAGCCAGCAAGTACCTTCAAAGAGCGAAAGTTCTAGAACCGTAAACTACAATAACCTGAATTAAGAACTCAGTGGAGGCCATTAACGGCACATGGAACGCAACCAGGAAAAACCGGTGACCTGGAAAGCAGGTGCAGCACAAAGCGCAGGGGGACAGTGCGGCAGAGGCCCGAGGGCCAAGAGCCCCGGGCTGCGGGGCAGGAGCCTGGTGAGCGAAGGCCCCGGGGCCGGACACCCTCCCAGGCATATTCAGAGCACGGAGAAGGAGTCACCGCGGACCTCAGATCCTGCCCCTGATGGAAAAGGCCTCCCAGAGGGAGGGCAGAGCTAGCCATTGGCCAAGGAAAGCAACCTGGGGTCTGGCCCCAGCAGATCCGCACGGGCGCTCATCCGGCGGAAGGGGTGCTGCCACGGTGAGAGGTGAGGACCCCAGCAGCAGCAGCAGCAGCCGTGAGTGCAGAGGGACATGCAGCGCGGCACCACCCTGCCGGGCTCACGGGGGTGGGCGGGGGGGGGTCAACGCAGAGAAACCGCAGCCTATGTCTCAGATGGGGGGGGGCAGGGCACACAAAAGGGGCTGCAAACGTTGAGAGCCTGCCCCTTGGCCTTTTGCGGTCACAGATGAGCTTGCGGTCTGTACCGCTGAGACGGTCACAGGGGTGTACCGTCACTCACCAAGGGAGAGGAGAGTTAGGGTTTTCAAAGATTTTAATAATTTACTTTTAGAGAGAAAGGAAAGAAAAGAGAACGAGAGGAGAAGAAGCATGGATCGGTTGCCTCTTCCTCTGGCCTGCAGCCCGGGTGTGTGGCTGACCAGGAATCCACTGAGCCATACTGGTCAGAGTGAGAAATAGAATTTTTTAAAAATCAACCCAAAATGGGCAATAAAGGGGTAAAAACACATGGAGCAGGACGGTTATGGGAAGCGAACGGAGACAGCCGAGGGTGGGTGACCTGGTGAAACTCGGGAGTCCAGAGGACGGGGAACCGGGCCGGGCTTGGAGCCCTGACCCCACACGCCGCCCGAAAGAGCCGCATCCGAGCGCAACGCAGACGCTGAAAGGAAGGACGGAGGTGGAGCACACGCCTCGTGTACAGGTGGCGGAGGTGGGGCAGGTGGGAAAGGGGCCGCGTGCCCGCAGGAGGAAGAGCCTCATGAGCGATGAGCGAGTCGCACTGACAGGAGACCCAGCCAGGACGACACGACCCAGAACGTGCAGGCACCTGCCACGCACGGGAGACACAGACAAGCCCCCGGCCCCTGACCCCCGCAGGTCGCCCAGCGGGCCCCTCCTGCTCCCGCCCGGCCCCGCCCCGGCCAGCACACGGCCTCACTAGGTGGGCCGAACTCCACGGCCCAGCAGCACCGTCCAGTCTCCGCCGCCCGGGCAAGCACACCAGAGCACCACCACCACACTCAGACGGCACGAAGGTCCCACCAGCCTGTCCTTCTCTGCACCGTGCCCCCCAAAGGCTGGCCCCGGCTGGCGCGCTGCCGCCCAGCAGCGCCGACAGGGGCGGGCCGGCGGGGCCTGACCTGCACGGTCTGGTGGAGGTGGACGGCCACCACCTTCTTCATGCAATCCTTGATCATCTGGGAGGTGAAGAAGTTGGCCTCGCCCTTCTTGTCCACGGCGATCTTGCGGTAGTCCTCCAGCAGGATGGGGCAGATGGCCTGGGTGGGGTGCGTCATGTAGATGGGCCCGTCGTAGCCCACCATCTCGCTGAAGTAGGGCAGCGCCCCGCAGTGGTCCAGGTGGAAGTGGCTGGGGGCGCAGCACGGTCAGCCGGCCCTGCGCAGGCCCAGCCCCTCCGCACCAGCATGCGATCCCGGCCTTGCCGCCCGCCCGCCCGCCCACTGAACGCTCCCCGGCCCCCGCGCTGCAGCGAGGACTGAGCAGACAGACGGAAATGGCTGTCTTCCTGGACCTCGCAGCCTAAACGCCCAGTTTAGCAAGAAGCAAGTGAACAGTTGAAATGAGCATCAGGCAGGTGATATGTCCCCTGAAGAGACAGAAAGCACCTACAGGGACCGTGTGCCAGGGGTCACCACCTTCCCAGGGTCGCTGGGAAGACCGCACGGCACGTGGACCGAGGCAGGAAGGAGATGGGACCAAGCGGGACGCGGCCTGGAGCAGCGCTGGGCAGTGGGCAGAGCGGTTCTGTGTCGCCCACAGCTGACCCACAGACACAGCTGAGTCCTCGTCCTAAAAGGGGTGGGGGTGGGGCCGAGAGGGCCTCGGCAGCTGAAGGTGGACCCTGGCGAACGGCCCCTCCATCTGTGGTTGGGGCGCCCGCAGGAGGCTGCCGTGGCCACGCAGGCCACGTGAAGGCTGGCGCTGTGAGGGCTGGGTACCCGCGTGGCCTGTGACTGGCAGTGGGGCCTGAGGGGGCGGGGAGGGGATGTCCAGCCAGGTGGGGGGACCTGGGGGTCAGGGGCAGGATTTGCTGGGCCTTCTGGGAAGGCCTTTGGTGACCAAGGACTGGTGGGAGGTGGGGGCGGTCACTGCTGCAGATGGGCCCGCGTGGCCCACCGTCTGGAGACATGACGCAGCCTGACCTGCCTGAGGAACCTGGGCTCTCATCCCTGACGTGGGGGGCAAAGCGCTCCCTGCCCCTCCCCCACAGGGGGCACTGCAGCCCCCCCAGGAGCAGCCGTGCACACCTGTGAACACACACACAGAGGTCCAGCACGGGGGCAGGGGTGGGCCGAGCCACAAAGCCAACTGGGAACAGAGCCCAGGCCAGCGACACCCCAAGGCCTGCAGCCTCCACAAGCCCATGGCAGCTCTCCTAGGCTCTGGACAGTCCCGGAGGCAGGGCGGCTCGAGCTGGCACCTGCAGCCCTGGACAGGGCTCACCTGATTATGACGCAGTCCAGGAAGTCCGTCAGCCGGCCGTTGCGCGTGATGTAGGAGAAGTCGGGGAAGCGCCTCTGAGAAGTTGAGAGAGAGCATCAGGGCACGGTGGCTGCCCTGGTCCCCAGGGGACAGGAGGGACAGCCAGGGCGCCAGCCAGCCGCTGGACGCCAACACCTCCGTCCAGGGGCTGCCCTGCATCTGCTGACTGCTCGCAGCCCTGGAGGGCACAGGAGGAGTCAGAAACCAGAACCAGTAACTCAGCCCAGCCCGGCCCACAAGACCCTGCGGACGCCCACGAGCCCCTCCATGCAGACCAGCCCTGTGCAGGGCACCCCGTCTGTCAGTCACACGAAGGCGGGCGCTTCCCAGGAATGCCGCGCCGGCGGGCCCACCAGCGCCCCACACCACCCACGCGCCCGGCCCAGCCCCCTTCCACAGGTGGGAGCCCGAGGCTCGGAGTCCCGCGTCCTCCGTGAGAAGCAGGCTGGGTGACGCCCGCTGCCCCCGGGTGCCTCCGGGCGGCCCGCCCGCCAGCTCACATCGTCGTTGAAGCCCATGTGCATCCCACAGTCCAGCATGACGTTCTTGCCCCCGATGGAGACCAGGATGCAGCTGCGGCCCACGTCCTGGCCGGCCCCTGCAGGGACAGCAAGCGAGGTGCTGCCACACGCCCCGCCCCCAGCCCCAGCTGCTTGCCCCTGGCCCCGCAGAGCTTGCAACAGCACGGGAGGCGGGAACGTCACCACCCCCACAAGCAGACAGGAGGGAGCGAAGCGCCGAGCCCACCAGGTGAGTTCTGGCCTGAGCGCCCTGCCCCACCGAGCCTCCGGCCTCAGGGTCAGATGGAAGAAGGTCGCGGCCCACCCGCTGTGACCTGCCCACGTCCTCGAAGGCTCAGGGCTGAGGCCCAGGTCCTGGACTGTGGTCCCAGCACCAACGGAGGCAGGCTGGCACTCCGCGGGGCCCCACCGCCCTCCTGAGGCCTGGGGTGGGTCACATCAGGGCTGCGGGACTCCTCCCCCAGGACCTGCCCCCCAGAGGTGGCAGGCACCTCCTTGTGGTGCCACCAAAGGTGCCCCACGTGGCGCCAGCGCAGCCTCGGGGAAACACGCCCCAGCTGCCCAGCAACGGCCAACTACAGGGACGGACCCGGACCCGAGTTTCAGCCGCGCTCCTGACTGCCACACCCTGTTCAGCTGCTGCAGCCCCGGCAGGGCCCATCCTAGCCACCTCCTGCGGCCACCCGGGGTCTCCTAGGGGGGCCGGATGACAGCAAATGGCCTGCTCTCCACCTTGAACCCTCTGAGCCGCCCCCTGCCAGCCACCTGACCCTCCACTGGCACCCACACACGCCAGGGTGACCGGGCCACACCCAGAGTGGGATAGGGGCTGGTCCTCGAGAAGCTTGCTGCCCATGACACTGGCAGGGCACGGCCAAGAGCCGTGCCTCAGGCGGCCCAGCCGCAGGTGGTGGCTGGTGGTCTCCCCCAGGCCTGCTCCTGTCCCCACCAGCACACGCCCCCCTGCGGGCAGTGTCGCAGCTGTCTGCTCCCTGCTGTGCCTCCAGTCCTGGAGCCAGACCAGCTCGGAGGTCTCCAGATGTGTGGACAAAGGGAGGGCTACCCTTTTGTTTTTTTTTTTTTTTTTAAAGACTTCATTTATTTTTAGAGGGAGTGGAAGGTAAGGGAGAACAAGAGGAAGAGAAACATCAATGTGTGGTTGCCTCTCATGCACCCCCTACTGGGAACCTGGTCTGCAACCCAGGCCTGTGCCCTGACTGGGAATCGAACTGGCGACCCTTTGGTTCGCAGGCTGGCACTCAGTCCACTGAGCCACACCAGCCAGGGTCGGCCAACCTTTTTTAGAGTGGACATGAAGGATGTGAAGCCACATAAGTTGTGGGAACAATCCCCGCCATGCACATGGCTCCTAAGCGTGGGGCCAGGAGTGGCCTTCCCGATCCCCAAGTCCAGCTCGTAGGTACTGACTGACCACCTGTCCCCAGCAGAAACCACCATAACCTCGGGGAGCAAAGATAGTGGCCTGAGCTGGGCTGGAGATGTGTGGGTCGGGCTCCAGGACAGAGAGGAGGGTGCAGGACTCAGGAGAAGACAAAGGAGGCACCCTGTCTGCAGGGAGCTCACGTTCCAGGGCAAGGAGGCGGGTGACAAGCATGCAGACAAGACACGCTGAGTGCACCAGCTGGAGACGAGCGCCAGGGAGGCAGGAAGGGGACAGCGAACCGTCCACAGCCGTGACAGGCTTACAGCTTCCAAGCAGAGTGCAGAGGGACAGCAGCGGGGAGGCAGGTGCGTGCGCCAAGGGCCTGTGGCCAAAGTGATTTAGGAGACTCTCTGTAACTGGCCCAGGGGACCAGGGAGCCCGCACAGCAGAAACCGGCAAAGGGAGACAGCGGAGAAGCGGTTGTGCTTCAGCGGTGCTGAGGCTGAGTGACCTTGCGGGCACACCCAGGTGCAGACCTGGGTGACAGGAGCAGGAAAAGAGACTGTTCGAGGAAAGTGGGTGTTGGAAAAAAAAGAGCCAAACGGAGAAAAGGGCTGGAAGGAGAGTTGGGTGCTGCAGAGGCCCCGGGGCCACAGCAGCCAGAGGGGAGCCTGTACGGAGAAACGTGACAGGCTGTGGGTGTGGCAACTGAAAGGTGGGGTGGGATGTGGGCTCTGACCCAGCAAGGGCCGGGGCGCTGGCGGTGTGAGGCAGCTGTCACCAGCTCAGCGCCCCGCTTCAGTGGGGGTGGGCTATTCCGACAAAAGCTCCCACCATGAGGAAGGCCAGGAAGACACGCGGGGCGCCTGGATGGGGAGATGCTCCCAACACACAGCCCTTCGATGAGGCAGGAGCTGGAACAGCCAGGGAGTGTGTGCAGGAAAAACGCCCTGAGAAATCGAGGGTAGCCACCAAAACGGCAACCCCACTGGCTTCTGAGACCCTGGATTCTGAGTGATCTTTCCTTCCTCGCACTGTTCTGGACCGTTCAGCCTTTTAAAAGTTGCATGTGTGTGTTTTTTCCAAGAAGCAAAGCTATTTATTTATTTATTTATTTTTAACATTGCAGAGATCAGAGAAACCGCGGGCTGAACTGAGGTCCGACCGCCAGGCTGGGAGGTGGGAGGCTGCAGGCGACCCTGGCGCGAGACGCGAGGAGGGGGAAGGACGGAGCGGGGAGGAAGCAGAGGCGGGGAAGGATGGGGGCAAGCGACTGCAGCCTCGGTCCACGTGCAAAGAGACGGAAACGTGGCGGCGGCGGAGGCGCCCAGAGCCCGCTGCAGGCGATCTCGCCTCAGATCGCTGTTAGGATAACCGGAGACACAGCACAGTAGCGACCAGGAGGCAACCCCAAGGCCATCCCCCGGCGCACGCCCAGCGCTCCCCACTCACCCAGGGGGGTGACCCTGATCTCGGGCATCCTGCGCCGGCTCGCTCCCAGGGACCGTGGCCTCTGCGTTCCCTGACCCGCCGCGCACACCGTCGCAGGACCAGACCCAGGACCCAAACCGCACGAAAGCGATCCTCGCGCTAACGCATTGCGCAAGCGCTGACCCAACGGTGGCAGCTTCCGGTGAGCCCGCCGGAAACGTGGGCTGCAGGTCCGGCCTCTTGATTGGACAACGGTCAACCAATCCGGAGCGGCCGGGGGCGACCGGGGGCGGGGCGGGAGGTCCGGCCGCAGTGGCGGCGGCGGCGGCGGCGGCGGCGGCAGCGAAGGTGAGCTCTGGTGAACCGATCTCTAACGAGCCCAACCGAGCCGGCCGGGCGGGCCTGGGCATCGCCGAGAGGCCGGGCAAGGGACTCCGGGTGCGGGAAGCTGGGCTCAGAAGGGGGAGGCCGAGGACCCGGTTCCCTGGGCCCCTGCCCCATCCCTGGGCCTCATCTGGAGCAGGACCCTCTCGGGACCGGGCTCCCACCGCACCCCAATCCAGCGCCTCCTGGTGTCCCCTTCCCGGGCGAGACTGGCAGGACTTCCTGGACCGCGCCGCCCCCATCCTCTGGGCCTGGGTGGCAGGATGGGTACGCCCTCCTGGGTGACTTCAACCTGCTGTCAGCCACAGGACCCGGGGCTCTGGCCTGCCGCCCGCCCCGGAGCCCTGACCTTGGGGCCACGGCTGCTCCCCAGGGGAGCCTTGGCGGTGCTCTGCATCACCTTCCGACAGTTGGCGGGATGCCCACCAGCTGCACAGCCACGGCCCTTCCTGTTTCCAGGCTCTGAAAGGCTCCTGGCAGCTCCTGCTGGTTGCTGGCTGGGGTTCTTGGCAGGAAGGCTAGGCCCACAGGATGTCTGAGGGCCAGGAGTTTAGCCCTGAGTGCCTGGAGACCGTCCATCTGCTCAGTGGACACAAAATGGAGGCTCTGGGGGGCTGGGGGCTGGAAGACTCCGGACAGCCATCTTCCTGAGGACAGGATGAGCTCACCTGGAGGGCTCCACCCCATGCCCAGCATTTGGCCCAGCCCTTGGGGCCTGCAGGGTCTCGGAACCCACTGGGTCCCTTCAGATGCTCCCCCAGCCTGGGCAGTGGACAGGGAAGTGTGCGTGGTCCATCTTCCCCAGAGATGAAGGACCAGATGTTAGGGTGGTGAGTGACCCGCCCACAGAGTGGGAGGCAGAGCCTGCACAGGCTCCCAGGTGTCTGGTTCCGGCTGGGGCTGTTGCCACATCTTGGTTGGCCTCCTTCCCTTGCCGGGGTCCCCCAGAGCACCCAAGGCACAGGAACCCCCAGGCCCGGTGGGATGGGAGCTTGTCCCAGGCATGTGGTGAGATGCAGCTGAGTTCACAGAGCCCATAAGGGCCACCCTTCAGTGCTGGTCCTGGGCACCCAGGGAGGCAGGGGCTGGGATGCTCAGCGCACTTACACAATGCGTGGGCACTTGGATGTTTGTGGAGTGACTGTATGAATGCAAACAGAGTCCAGAGCAGGAAGAGACTGGTGTGTGTCTCAAAACCTGCCCAGCGCTTGCTGACCCATGACCTCTGCTCTGGCTTTAGGGCAGGTGCAGCTGTGGGCAAGGACAGGCAGGGCTGCCAGCCCTGGCCTCCCACGTCACCCCACTGTCCTCCTCCACCTGCCCTGTTGGGATTCCATCTTGTCATGGTCTGGCTCCGCCCCCTCCTCCCCGCACTGGAATGCTGCCCTGAGGAAGCTGGGCTGGTTGACTTGGGTGCTGAACACCCTCGTGCTAGAGGGGCACCTGTCTCTGGGTAGGGACCCAGCAGGTGTCTCTTCAAGTGAGAACTGGCATTTTGGTGAGAGAGACCAACTCTGCCCGGATAAGCCAGAAAACACAAGCACAGGTGTCTGCTGCGCCTAAGACGTAGCGAGAGTGGGCTGAGGAAGACTGAGGGGCAGTGCCCCAGGTCTGTGGGCGCCGGCTCCGGGAAGGGGCACGGCACAGTCAGGTGGGTGTCAGGGAGCGTGCCGCCCAAGCAGAGGGAGGCAGGCCCCTGGGGAGGGTGGGACCCCAGCCATTCTCTCCTGCTGCTCCCGCCCCCCCCCAAGGAGTGCACTCTCAGCCCCATTGGAGATGGACGACCTGGAGTCGGACTTCAATCTGAAAGTCGTCCTCAGCAGTTTCAAGCAATGTCTCGACGAGAAGGGAGAGGTGCTGCTGGAGCACTACCTCACCGGCTGGAGGGGGCTGGTCAGGTGCGTGGAGGGGCTGCTGCCTGGGGGGGGGCTCCCCCGACCACACCCCGGGGTGCAGGCACCGCTGCACCCCGCGCTCAGCACCCACCTCCCTTCTCAGGTTTTTGAACAGCCTGGGCATCATGTTCTCCTTCATCTCCAAGGACGTGGTGGCGAAGCTGCAGATCATGGAGCACCTGCGCAGTGGCCCGCAGCGGGACCACTACCGCAGCCTGCAGTCCATGGTGGCCTACGAGGTGGGCAACCAGCTGGTGGACCTGCAGCGCCGCTCCAGCCACCCAGACTCGGGCTGCCGGACGGTGCTTCGGCTGCACCGAGCGCTGCGCTGGCTGCAGCTCTTCCTGGAGAGCCTGCGCACCAGCCCCGGGGACGCTCGCACCTCCGTGCTCTGCACGGACTCCTACAACGCCTCGCTGGCCGCCTACCACCCCTGGATTGTCCGCCGGGCTGTCACCGTGGCCTTCTCTGCGCTGCCCACACGCAAGGTCTTCCTGGAGACCATGAATGTGGGCCCCCCCGAGCAGGCCGTGGAGATGCTGGGCGAGGCCCTGCCCTTCATCCAGCACGTGTACGACGTCTCCCAGAAGCTCTATGCTGAGCATTCCCTGCTCGACCTGCCCTAGGGGCTGGTGGGCCCCAGCGGGGAGGGCATCCCCTTCTCCAGAGCTGGGCCAGGACAGCCAGGGTTCGCCAGTCCCGCAGCACAGCTTTCTGGCTGCCCCAGGAGCAGGAAACTGCTGTCCCCCTGCAAGCTGAGCTTGTGGAGAGCCACAGGCCCAGCATGGCCCACCTGGGTAGCAGCCAGAGAAGGCAGGTGCCGGCTGGGTGGGTGAGGTGCAGAGTGCAAGGAGGTCAAGCAGGCTCAGCCTTCCTTTGAAAGCCTGAGAGGCCACCCTCACCTGTGAGTCAACTCTGAAAGGGGTGACGCACCAGCCCCTGTAGCCAGCTGGTGCTTGTCCTGTGAGGCCCATTGGGTCCTGCGTCTGTGGCCAGGTGGGCTGCCTGCAGCCCCTCCGTACCAGGCTGGCTGGCCCCCAGGCAGGGAGGGAACCTGGGCAGCCGTTGGCAATGCTTCTTATCCCTTGCCACTCACCTCTGTGCTAGCCAGGGACCCACATGTCCTCAGCAGTGACAGCCCAGAGCTGGAGCCCCAAGCACATGGCAGCTGCCTTCTGCAGCCTCACTTCCCCGGGCAGCTGCTGTCGGTCTGCATAGCACAACCCAGGAGCCCAGGACCGCTGGGCCGGCTGGCCTCTCCCTCCTAGGCATCCAGCAGGATGCTGCATTCCACCCCCACCTGGCCCCTGGCTGTCCGTCCTCATGGAGCTCAGAAGGCCCAGGATGCCTGGCACAGGGGGAGCCCAGTGCCCCCACTGAACAGGCTGGCAGACAGCCACACGCAACCGTCCCTGGGCACCTGGCCTGCCCCACTGCCTCTTCACTGTGATCTCAGGACCTTGGGTGCCAAGGGCCCACCACGCAGCAGTCCTGCATGAGTGTGACCTTGCGGGGACCCTTGGAGACTATAATACGGGTGATAATTTTTGCAATGTAAATAAATTACGATTACGGAAGCGGATTCTGCATCGCAGGGTGGAGATGCGAAGGGTGCCTGGTCTCTACTTACCAGGGAGGGGGGCCTGGGGGCCCACTGCCAGGAGGGCAGGGCAGTGTCAGCCACAGGCGCTGCGTCCTTCCCCACCCACCACACGGGGGCTGTTGCCTGGCTGTCTCGTGCAGGGTTTAGCTTGGCCCCCCCAGTCCCCTGTGGAGGTCCGCAGGATGACCGTTTTGGTGGCGGTAAGACACAAATCAGTCACGGGGCTGGGCTGGAAGGGCAGGCAGGAGAAAGACCTGCCCAGCTGCAGCCAGCAGGGTGGGGGCTGCTCAGGGCTGCAACGTGGCTCCAGACGGAAAGAGGACACGTGCCAGGAAGGGTCCTCTGGGACGTCCCCCCGGTGCCAGAGCCCATGCCAAGGCTTGTCCACACTGAGCAGTGGCCAGGGCCCTGTGTGGTGCCAGCAAAGGCCAATGGCAATTCAGGACTTGCCTAGGAGCACCACCTGGGACCCACACGTGCTGCACGCATGTGTGTGATCTGTGTTCTGGGTGTGCAGATGCAGTGCACCGTGTTTGTGTCGTGTGCACCAGGCATTGTACCCGTGCGTGTCCTAAGTGTGCTGAGCAGTCGGTCTCCCCCCAGGCCAGTGGGGACAGGCAGACGCTGGCCCCCAAACCACCCCCGGTGAATGTCTGCCAGGCCTGGCTGAGATGCCCAGACCCCCCTCCCCCCAGCCATGCTGCCAGCCAGCCTCCCCCAGCTCCTCCAGGTGCACATCCACCCTGGAGCATGGTGCCGGTGGGGCCCCCGGTGGGGGTAGGGGCCCCAGGAACTGCCGCCTGCTGGCTCCGCACCTGCTGCTGGCAGAGCTGCTGCAGCCCATTTGGTTACAGCCTTTCCTCCCTCCTTTGCATGCAACCCCCCTGCAGGCCCAGCTGAGAGCCCTGTCCCCATGGCGGGGCGGGGGGGGACTTGCTCAGGCAGGTGCCCAGACCTGGGGGACACAGCCAGCCCCAGGGCTCCCGATGCTTCCAGGCCTCGGGTCCGGGGCGGAGGAACCATTCAGAGTCCCAAGGTGCGCGGTTCCCAGGCAGGCTAAGAGGCCCCCGTTCCAGGACTTTCCCCACCCCAGCACAGGGGAGAGGCCAGGCTGGAGGACCCCCTCAGACTGGCCTCTGTGGTCCCCCCTTCGGTCTCCTCTTGACTGCTGAGGTGCCACCCCAGCGCTGCAGAGCAAAGGGGCTGCTTGCTCCCCAGGCATGGGCTCCTCTGAGACCCTCCCACAGGCAGCCAGAGAGTCTGGGACCCTCAGGCGGAGAAATCCTGGGTGTCCCTCTCCCTCTGTCCAGAAGCGGGATGGGTGCCGGGGGCTTGGGCACAGCAAGGCATCAAGGTCACAGGCAGTGGCTGCTCAAAGCCTGCCTGCCCAAATCTCTGTTGGCCAGTGTCACTGGCATCTGGCCAACAGAAACTGATGTGTGGAAGCCTTGGGCCCAGAAAAGTGAGGGCATCCTCAGGGGCCCCTGGGCTTGGCAGGTGTTTTGCTAAACAAATCTCCCACCCCTCCCAGCTCCAACTCACCATATCTGGGCCCCCACCAGCTTGCCCGCTGGCCATCCCTGCAGAGGCCGCCACCTGCCATGCTGAGTCTGGCTCTGCTGGGCCTCTCTGCTCCGCTGGGCCTGGTGGCGGGGGCCCCGCTGTGCCTGTCCCGGCAGCTCAGCCTGCGGGGCGACTATGTGCTGGGGGGGCTCTTTCCCCTGGGCTTGGCTGAGGAGACAGGCCTCTGCAACAGGACTCAGCCCAACACCACCGTGTGCACCAGGTAGGGAGGCGGTGGGGGGTCGGGTGCGGTGCTCCCCGGCAGGGGCGAGGCACCACCAGCTGCAGCCCCGTGTGGCCCCAGGTTCTCGCTGCTCGGCCTGCTCTGGGCACTGGCAGGCATGATGGCGGTGGAGGAGATCAACAGCAGCGGGTCCGACCTGCTGCCCGGGGTACGCCTGGGCTACGACTTCTTCGACACGTGCTCCAATCCTCTGGTGGCCGTGAAGCCCAGCCTCATGTTCATGGCCAAGGCAGGGAGCCGGGACATCGCCGTTCACTGCAACTACGCGCAGTATCAGCCCCGCGTGCTGGCTGTCATCGGGCCCCACTCGTCCGAGCTCGCCCTTGTCACCGGCAAGCTCTTCGGTTTCTTCCTCATGCCCCAGGTGCGCCCCCCTCACCCCCTCGCCGCCCACCCCCCGCCGGCCCCGCTCCCAGCCGGAGCCAGTCCGACAGGACATCCTTCCTGACCACTGCAGGTCAGCTACGGCGCCAGCATGGACAAGCTGAGCGACCAGGAGGCCTTCCCGTCCTTCTTCCGCACGGTGTCCAGCGACCGAGTGCAGGCGACGGCCATGGTGGAGCTGCTGCTCGCCTTCCGCTGGAACTGGGTGGCCGCCCTCGGCAGCGACGAGGAGTACGGCCGGCAGGGCCTGGGCCTCTTCTCCAGCCTGGCCAGCGCCAAGGGCATCTGCATCGCGCACGAGGGCCTGGTGCCGCTGCCTGGGGCCGAAGGCGAGCTGGGTGCCGTGCGGGAGCTGCTGCGCCAGGTGAACCAGAGCGGCGTGGAGGTGGTGGTCCTGTTCTCCTCCTCCCTGGCCGCCCACACCCTCTTCAGCCACAGCATCCAATGCAGGCTCCCGCCCAAGGTGTGGGTGGCCAGTGAGGCCTGGCTGACCTCGGACCTGGTCATGAAGCTGCCTGGCATGGAACAGGTGGGCACCGTGCTGGGCTTCCTGCAGCGGGGCGCCCCGATGCCCGACTTCCCGTCCTACGTGCAGACCCGCCTGGCCATGGCTGCTGACCCGGCCTTCTGCGCCTCGCCGGACGCGAAGCAGCCCGGCCTGGAGGAGCACGTGGTGGGGCCGCGCTGCCCCCAGTGCGACCACATCTCGCCGGACAACGTGTCCGCCGGCCTCCTGCACCACCAGGCCTTCGCGGCCTACGCGGCCGTGTACAGCGTGGCCCAGGCCCTGCACAACACGCTGCTCTGCAACACCTCGGGCTGCCCCAAGCGGGAGCCCGTGAAGCCCTGGGAGGTGAGGGGGGCGGTGTGAGCTGTGCCCGCCCTCAGTGCATCCTGCACGGGTGGGGGTGGGGGGAGGGGCGTCTGGGCCTCGGGCAGCTGGCCTGGCCCCGCCCACCACTCCACGTGCCCAGCAGCTCCTGGAAAACATGCGCAACATGAGCTTCCGGGTGCGCGGCCTTACGCTGCGGTTCAACGCCAGCGGGAACGTGGACATGGACTACGACCTGAAGCTGTGGGTGTGGCAGGACCAGGTGCCCAAGCTGCGCACCGTGGGCAGCTTCGATGGCCGCCTGCAGCTGCAGCCATCCCAGATACGCTGGCATACGCAGAAGAACGCGGTGAGCGCTGCAGGGCAGCTCCAGGCTGAGGTCTGCCCCGCCTGGGGGGAGCGGGGGCGGGTGCACCCAGCCCAGCCGAGCCTTAGTCCTGAGGCCCCGCCAGGAGCCCGAGTCTCAGTGCTCGAGGCGCTGCGAGGAGGGCCAGGGGCGCCACGTGAAAGGCTTCCACTCCTGCTGCTACGACTGCGTGGACTGCAGCGCCGGCACCTACTGGCGCAACGCAGGTGAGCCCCCTTCCCAGCTCAGCCCCTTCCCAGCTGGCATGGGGGGGCCCTGCAGGGTCAGGAGCACACAGCCTGGAGAGGACCCTGGTGTGTCCCGGCTCAGAGGCTGACACCCGGGCCGGAGCCTGGGGTGGGGGCAAGCCCTGGGGGGCTGTGCCCCCAGCACCCTCTCTCTCTCGCCCTTTGCTACAGATGACCTTTCCTGCTCCCAATGTGAGCTCGACCAGTGGTCACCGGCCAGGAGCCTGCGCTGCTTCCCCCGAAGGCCCAAGTTCCTGACGTGGGGGGAGCCAGCCACACTCTTGCTACTTGTGCTGCTGGGCCTGGTGCTGGGCCTGGTGCTGGCGGCCCTGGGGCTCTTCATCCAGCACTGGGACAGCCCCTTGGTGCAGGCCTCGGGCGGGCCACGGGCCTGCTTCGGCCTGGCCTGCCTGGGCCTCGTCTGTCTCAGCGCCCTCCTGTTCCCTGGCCGGCCCAGCCCCACCCACTGCCTGGCCCAGCAGCCGCTGCTGCACCTCCCGCTGGCCGGCTGCCTGAGCACCCTCGTCCTGCAGGCAGCCGAGATCTTCGTGGAGTCGGAGCTGCCGCCGAGCTGGGCTGACCGGCTGCGCAGCCACCTGCGGGGGCCCCAGGCCTGGCTGGCAGTGCTGTTCGCCGTGCTGGCGGAGGCCGCGCTGTGTGCCTGGTCCCTGGGGGCCTTCCCGCCGGAGGTGGTGACGGACTGGAAGGTGCTGCCCACGGAGGCGCTGGTGCAGTGCCGCATGCACTCCTGGGTCGGCTTCGGCCTGCTGCACGCCGCCAACGCCGCGCTGGCGTCCCTGTGCTTCCTGGGCACCTTCCTGGTGCGCAGCACCCCCAGCCGCTACAACGGCGCCCGCAGCCTCACCTTTGCCATGCTGGCCTACTTCATCACCTGGGTCTCCTTCGTGCCTGTGTTTGCCAACGTGCACGTGGCCCACCAGCCCACCGTGCAGATGGGCGCCAGCCTGCTCTGCGCCCTGGGCATCCTGGCCACCTTCCACCTGCCCAAGTGCTGCCTGTTGCTGTGGCAGCCGGAGCGCAACACTCCTGAGTTCTTCTTGGGAGGGGTTCCTGGCGATGCCAGAGGGCAAGGCGGCAGCGGGGGCGGGCGGGAGACTGAGCAAAAAGCAGCGGCCCCCGACCCTGCGGCTTTGCCTCGCTGAAACCAGACCCGATCCCTGTCCAGCAACCCGAAGGCTGCACTGGACTCTGCTAAGCACCGCCCCCCACCTCTAGGTTCTGTTCCCAGGCTGACTGCTGACCTTGACCAGATGACCCGGGGCCTGCACGGGCCCTGTGAGATCTCACCACCAGGCACCCCAGGGCCAGGCTCTGTCCTTGCCAGGCTACCCAGGGACCCCGCACGGAAGAGGGCTGGAGGGCTCCCGGACCCCTGCAGCCCACAGTAAGCTCAAGAAAGCCCCACAGCTGGACCACTCAGAGCTCAAGGTGGGCAGGGCCCCCCCCAGCACCCCACCAATCATCGCTGGAGCGGGAGGCTGGTGAGTGGCTGGGGCTGCCCGACCATGGGCCCCACTGCAGGAGAGAGGCCCACTCGCGGGGAGGGGGACACCAGCTTCCTCTTCTCCTCGTGGCCCGAGTG
Source organism: Anoura caudifer (assembly GCA_004027475.1). Lineage (NCBI taxonomy): Eukaryota > Metazoa > Chordata > Mammalia > Chiroptera > Phyllostomidae > Anoura > Anoura caudifer. The sequence continues at coordinate 71,690 of PVKU01001695.1, read as the reverse complement.
GGTAAAACGGATCAGCCACCACCAGCACCGTGGACAGAGCCCAGCCAGGGTCGGGGGTCAGCACCAAGGCCAGCGCCGGCTGCCGATAGGAGACCCCTGGAGCCAGAGCTTCGGACAGTGGCTGGCCGGTCCTGGCTCAGCTCTGGCCGGACCCAGGGGAGCCCAGACCTGCTCTCACACCCGCCTCCTTAAGGCAGCCGGACGGAGGCGAAGAGACACAGGCCACACGTCAGTCCCGTAAAATTAAATGCTTTTTAGTGTTTAAAATAGCGTCTGCGCAGAAGCGGCTCTATGACTAACCCGGACAACACTCGGACTGGTTACGGCTTCGGCAGCACAGATGCGTGCGGGCCGGTCACGGGGAGGGAGCCGGTGCGCTGCGGGCCGCACCTGGGGAGGGCAGGGTGGGGCGCTCGCTGGCCGTCCGCTTCCCCACAGCTGCCCCGGCAGCAGCTGAGCACCCGGGGGCCATGCACTAGCCCGCCTTCTGCCAAGAAGCCCCCTGCTCCCACCCACCCCTCACCGCCCCCGCCCCCCACGTTCTGATGGGACTGGCGTCCCTGCATTCACGCAGAGACCTGGTGGCAGAGGGGACATGCAAGCTCCGCTCCGGCCGGGACGGGGCTGACTTGGCCACCACGGCCACCACCTCTCCCAAGGAACGCAGGCCAAGCAATAAATAAATAAATTACACCCCTGCAAGGCAGGCAGGGACTGCAGGCTGGGCGGCCAGCGAGGCTCAGACCCAGCCGCCACCTCCTGGCCTGGCCTGGGGCCCTGTGCACAGCGCCCTGGGCAACAGAGGAAGCTCCCCAGGATCCCCAAGGACACAGCTGGCCTGACAGGAGCAGCCGGGCTGCTGAGTCCAGCTCACAGGGCTTGGGCTGCCCTCAAGCCTGCGCCCGCTCTGTCCAGTCCTGGACCCCACAGCGTGGCCCCTTGTGCACAAGGAAGGCTGGCCCGACCCAGGATGGCCACCGCTGAGGCCACGCAAGCTCCAGCTGCTTCCTGCAGGGGGCAGCGGGACCCCGGCACCCCCACCGCGAGGGCAGCAGAGCGCTTGCTGTTCTCGGTCACATGATATCAACGAAGAACTCGCAGGGGTTCCCCATGGCCTTCTGGAAGGACTGGCGGCTGCCTGTCAGCTCTGGGGGGACAGCGGCCAGCTCCCGGACGGGGGGCCCCCCAGGCGGCCCGCCCACCACTGAGTAGGCCTTTGTCAGGGGGTGCAGCGGGGGGAGCCCCGGAGCAGCAGCTGAGGCCTGGCTGTGTGGGCTGCCACCACGGCTGAGCTGGCTGGCGGGACGCTCCCGCCAGCCGCTGCCGCCCACTCCGCTCGGGGCCGTGTGGTCCGACTCGCTGCCACTGCCCCCGGCCCCCGGCCCCCGGCGCTCCTGCTCTCGGCCCAGGGCCCGCCGGCTGCTCCCGCCTGCGCTCCGGGCAGACCCACTGCTTTTGCTTCCTGCGGTGGAGAAGGGGGAGAACCGACAGTCAGTGCCAGGCCTCAGCTCTTCCAGGATAACTGGTCGCTGCTAGGGCAACCAGGGGCAGAGCCCGGTGGTCTCAAGCCAGGGTCGGGGTGGGGGTGGCCATGCAGGCAAAGGGCGGGACTGGCCCTGCCCAGACGCAGGAGCAGCTGCAGCAGGGGCAGGGGCGGGAGCAGGGGCAGTGGCAGGCAGGCGGGGCTCCTCTGGGGCCAGCTCGGGGCCCCCACACCTCACCCTGATGCTGGCACCGAGGGCCTGGCCCGGCAGCTGGGCAACAGGCAGCGGTGGAGGCCCGGTGTGCCGGCTCTCATCGGCCCTCCTGGGCGCCCCTCCCCGAGACCCACCTTCTATCGGACCCCAGGGTCCTAGCCAACTGCTCGGCTCAGCCTCGTCCTGGGCTCTCAGGAAACACAGGGAACCCAAGGACGCCAGCTGGCGAGGGACATGCCGGGAGGGACGCCGGACAGGACCCAGGCTTACCGGCCCGAGGGTCCATTCCGCTAGTCCTTCAGTCTAAGGCTTGCTCAGCACAAAGCAAGGGATAGCAGGAGTTACACGCCAGGCCCCACCTGGGCCCCCACATCCGCCTACCAGGGCGTGCCCGCCACCAGCTTCCCTCCGGCACCGCAGCCCTGCGCCCTGCCCTCCTGCCTGGATCCGCGGGGCCAGCTGCCTGACCCTCCCCAGAGCCTGTGGGCCCTGCCCCCGGCCTCACTGGTCTGCTCAGCCTCAGGCCACTGTCCCTCCTCAGGGGCACCCCAGCCTCTCCCTCAAGCCTGCCGCACATCCCAGGGGGGGTGTGGCTGTCTGGGTCACCGCTGCCTCCGGCCCCTGGCTGGGCAGCAGGCGCCTGGAGAAGCTGTCTGTCCTCCGCGGTGCCTGGGGCCCGGCTGCTCTGGCCCACCCCGACACTCGCTGCCCTTCCCGCACCGCCTCCTGCCTCTGCCCCGAAACCCCCTAAGCCTCCAGTTCCTCCTTCCCACCCCCCTCAGCCACTCACCCCGGGAAGGGGCGCCCACCCAGAACCCGAGCAGAGCAGGCGGAGCACACAGGGCGGAGCCAGGCAGCGGGCGGCAGGGAGCCGGGCCCCGGCAGGCTCTCACCTTCACTCTGCTGACTCCCGGCACTGCCGCTGCCGTAGCTGAAGCCGGGGTCCTGGTATGCGGGCGGGAAGCAGGGCGGGGGCCCAGGGTACTGGTAGGGGTAGCCCTGACCCAGGGGCCAGGGAGCCGGGTGGGGCAGCGGGGCCAGCGTGTCCTGGTCTGAGGCCCCGCTGGAGCCGCTGTTGAGGTTCAGGGCTTCGAGGTCTGGCAGGAGGGAACAGCGGGTGAGCGCGGCAGGGGCGGGGCGGGCCGCCCCAGGCCCCCGCCCCGCAGCCCCCACTCACTGCTGCACAGGTCCCCGAAGACGTAGTAGCACTGCTCCGAGAAGGTGACCTTGTTCACCGTGTGCCGCAGGAAGCCGCGCTTCAGCATGCTGCTGGCGTACTTGCGCGCCTCCCGCCGCTCCTTGAAGCCCTCCACGTGCGTGTACAGCCAGTCCACCACGTCCGCCCCTGTCGAGGCTCGCTCACGTCAGGCGGCGGCCCTCCCGCCGCCCGCCCCGCGGCACCGGGAGGGCCACTCACCGATCACGGCGTTGGCGATGGTGATCTTGAGCCACATCCGGTCGCGGATCTCCAGCCCCGAGTCAGGCAGCTGCATGACCCGGACCACAGCTGCCATGTCGCTCTTCACGGTCAGCGGCACCTCCTCCAGCTCTGCAAGACACCGCCCTCCTCAGTGGGCGGCGGGGGGGCTCTGGGGACGGACCGCAGCCCCCGGCGCCCCTCCGTGGCCATGGCTGTGGGGCCCCCAGGCAGGGCCGTCGCCGTGGGGGGGTCGCTCGCCTACCTGGGGCAGATGCTTCCATGGGGCTGGGCCCCTCCCCTCAGCCCAGAGCCCCGCGGGACCTCAGCGTCGCCCCGCCCGCTGCCCCTCCCCCACTGTTAGTTGTGTTAGCAGCAGAGAGCAGGCGGGGCTCCACACGCACCTGCCCCAGGGCCCCTGGACGGACCGGGCTGCCCCGGCCCCGCCAGGCTCCTCCACTGCCCCCGCACGGGACGGGCACCGGGCGCAGTGGGCCTCGCAGCAGCAGGGACGCTGACGCTGGCGGGCCCCGGGGAGCGCCCCTGCCGGGCACCTCGACCCGGTCCTTGGCCGGTGCCCCCGTTTCCTGGACCAAGAGTGCCACTTACGTGGGGCGCCAGGCACAGAGCTGGTTAGTGAGGAGGAGCTGGTGCGCGTGACGGCGCTGGAGCAGGGGCTCGTACCGTAGCGGGGCAGGGCTCCGGTCAGCGCCGCCGTGTGGGACAGCCAGGCGGCCGGGTCGATGGGCCGGACAGGGTCAGCTGGGTGGCCGTCACGTGGCAACAGACAGGTGAAGGAAGAGACGCGGAGGAGACAGTGGAGCACAAGGGCACAGCGGGGAGAGGCCCCCGACCAGGCCGGCGCCCCCACCCCCGCCCGCCAGCGCCCGGGCCCACTCACCCCTGGGAACGGTGAAGTAGCTCCGGGGGGTCGGGTCCCAGCACTTGGCCACCGTGAGGCTGATGGGCCTGCCGGGCGGGAACGGGTGGGTCACACGGGAACCCCGTGCGCCCCCCACCGCCACCGCGTCCCCACGCCTCACCCCGTCTGGGACACGATCTCCCGCAGCACCCGCACGGCATCGTCGTTGCTCATGTTCTCGAAGTTGACGTCGTTCACCTGGGGGTCGGGGGGTTCAGTGCATGCGGGGGGGGGGGGCTGGCCTCCGACCCCCCAGCGGCTCCCGCGGCCCCACCTGCAGCAGCATGTCGCCCGGCTCGATGCGGCCGTCGGCAGCCACGGCCCCGCCCTTCATGATGGAGCCGATGTAGATGCCACCGTCCCCGCGGTCGTTGCTCTGGCCCACGATGCTGATGCCCAGGAAGTGGTGCCTTTCTGTGGGGGGCCGGGGGGGGGCGTGAGCAGCCCAGCCCGGACATCCCACCCCCCGCCCCGGGGGCCACCGAAGCCTCACCCATGTTGAGCGTGACGGTGATGATGTTCAGGGACATGGTGGAGTCCGTGATGCTGCTGAAGGACGAGGCCTGAAAGGGCACCAGGTGAGGGGCCCAGGGCAGGCGCACGGGCCCACCCCACCCCCGGCTGCCGCTACCTACGCGGTCCGCCTGCCGCAGGCGCTGCTTCCGCCGCCGCCGCTTGTGCTTCCGGATGAGCCGGGATGAGGTGCTCTGCTCGGTGGAGCTGCTCAGCCTGGGGGTGCAGAAGCAGGGGCGGCATGGGGGTCAGAGGTGCCCAGGCCAGGGAGGGGTGCCCTGCAGGGAGGAGGGGGCAGAGAACAGGCACCCCCCACACACACAGTCGAGGGACGGGTTTGTCAGGAGGCTGCGCAGCTCCCGGGCCGCCCGCCCCGCACGCTCGGCACACGCACACCCCACGCCAGCAGGGCTCGCTGCTTGCAGGCGAACCACAGACACCAACAGCAGGCAGGCAGCACGGCCACCCGCTCCGGCACACACTCACATACACGCGGAGTACATGCGGGCACACGCCCTGTGCGCATGCGCAGACACACCTGCGTGCACACCCCACATCGTGATGCATGCCCACGCGCTTGTGCGGCCACAACCACCACCTGTGTGGGCACGTGTGCCTGTGCACACGCCCACCCACACAGCACACGTGGCCACACGCCTGCACCCACGTACTCACACGCACCGGCTTGTGTTGTCCTCCTCGTCGGAGTCGATGAAGCTGCTGGACTCGAGCTCACTGCTCAGCACAGTGGACGCGCTGTCCGGGGGGAGACCCAGGTCTCGCCGCCGGTCCCCCCTTGGGTGCCCGTTGGCCCGGGCGGCTGTGGGGACGAGAGGGAAGTGAGCCGACCGCCGGGCTCCCTGGAGGTCCCAGTGGCCTGTGCATGCTCAAGCCCTGTTGACTTGGGAGTGGGCAGTGGGACCACAGGGTCAAGGAGGTCCTCAGGAAGTCAGGCCTCAGACCTCTCCCCAGGGACCCCCACTGGCCTGGGGTGGGGACACGTGGTCAGCAGCCACCCGGGGTGCACCATGGGGCCCGGGGTCCAGGGTGAGGCCCGTTACCCTCATCCCGGTTTCGGCGTCGGGCTCGCTCGCGCCGGTGGCTGACCATGGACTCCGTGCCAGTCTCGTTGTCCATCCCGTCCCGGCTGCTGGCCGCGTTCGGGCTGTGCCAAGGACAGCGTCGGGCAGACTGAGCCCCATGGCCTCGGCCTGTCAGCCTCTCGCCTGCCCTCACTGGGCGAGACCCTGACTCCGGAAAGCCCTCACCCACCTACCCACTGGGTCTGGGCCTGTCTGCCAGCCCCTCCTCTTCCGACCAGCCCCTCCTGGCCGGGGGGCTCTGCCCGGCTGCCCACCTCCCAGCAGGCTTGGCAGGGGCCCGGCAGGACCACTGGGCTCAACCCCCGAAGTGCTTACTGGAAAGAGGGGGGCCGGGAGTCCCCAATGCCACCCATCCGCTCCAGGGGTGGGGGTAGGTCACCGTGGCCATCGGTAGCCTGAGAGCCAGCGTCTGAGTGTGCGCCCTCAGCCAGGACCAGCTGCGGAGGACAGTGAGGCTCAGGGATACCACCAACCTCTAGCCACGCCACCCACCCCAGAGCGTACTCGGGGCACAGGCGACCAGCCTTCCGCCTGCGCACTCAGCTCACCTCAGCACCACCCCCACCGCCCCAACTCACCCAGGAGACCACACGGCCGTTGAAGCAGGGTAGCCGGGCGTTGTCCGCAGAGATCTCCTCCTTCACCACCCTGCAGGCGGACACCTCCGTGGGACCCCTGCTCTCAGCGGCACACATAAGACCCCCACCAGGCCTGCGAGGTCGCCCTGGCCACCACACTCCCTTCCAGGGGCCTCTGGTCATCCCCTGAGGCCCCTCGTCAGGGCCCAGTCCACGGGCCCCAGACTGCTGCTCCACCTGCACTGGGGTGTCGCTGCCTGCAGCACCCCGCAACTCGAGTTCCACCTGCCCTGCTCCTGGGCACCCTCGGGGGGCTTTGTGAGGGAGGGAGTCTGCACCCCCCTCCACCCCAGTACAGGGCCTGGTCACGGCACAGACGCGAGAGCAGGCAGGTCAAGGGGGCACGGCACACTGCCCCCCTGAACTCCCTCTCTCGCCTGCTCCCCAAGGCCGCCTGCCCAGCCAGGGAAACCAGCAGGTCCCCAGGCTGCACCAGCCCAACTCGAGACCAGAGATGTCAGGGAGCCCTGCCGGCCACGCCCGCTGCCCAGCGATCGGCGGGAAGTATTTTTTAAAGCTGCCCCCAGTCCAGTGGGCGGGAGGGAGGGTTGGGAAAGGCAGGGGGCAGGGGGCCAGGGCACCGCAAACGGGAAGGGCTGCCCGTTTCCCTGGGGCTGGAAAAAGGTGGGGGGGGGGCAGGTTTCAGGTTCAAAGAGGTGACAGGGACAGCAGCCAGCACAGTTGGCAAAGGGCCCAGGGGCAGGGCAGGCATGGGGCAGGGCCCAGACACACACCCCTGCCCCCACTGCGGCCCCTGGAGGCCCGGGGGCAGGCCAGGCAGGGCGGAGGCCCGCAGCAGGAGGGGCTGGAGGCCCGGCCTGGCTCCGCAGGGTTTCCACGCCCGAGACTTGGGCCCAGCGGAGGAATGGGAGCCGGGAGCAGGAAGCAGCCTCAGCTTAGCGAGTCCTGGGCAAAGGAGCCCCCAGAGCAGGCAGCCCACACTCCACCCAGGGAGCAAGGCCTCAGTGCACCCCACCCCCAGGAGGGGCTCTAGACCTGGGGGCGGAGCGGACGGAGGAGACAGGACAACCTGAGGGCAGGGGGCACCTGCCAGGGTCCTGTGGGCAACGCCCCAGACACCTCCCAGGCCCAGCCCCGCGTGCTCGGAAGCGGGGACACCAACACTTCTCAGGGCCCCACATCGGGGACGAGGAACCCCTGGGTCTGCTGCCCCGCTGGGTGCACCGCAGCCCTGCAGAGCTGCACTTTTGGGGAGGCGGTGACCTGGCCCGGGTGTGGCCGAGGACACAGAAAAGCTGGGGTGGCCGGGGGACAGTCAGCAGCTCCCAGGGCCCGGGGGCTCTGCTTCTCACTGCCACCAGCTCAGGGCTGGTCCCCACACAGCCCGGTGGCCCCTCCAGCGGCCTCCCCGCCTCACCCAGGCTCCCACACCACAGGGCTCCCTGGCTTCTCCCGAGGCCTAGGAACACCCCAAGCCCTGGCTGGGGCCTCTCGACCCATCACCCAGGGCTGCCAGAGGCCTCTGAGCCCCCCCCCCCGCCCGCCGCCGGCACAGACACCCCTCACAGGTCCCAGAGGTCCTGCTCCTGGCCCTCCCTGGCCTAAAGAACCCCTATCCTACACCCAACACAGAGCACCCTGCTGCCCACCTGGGCCCGGGGCAATGGGGGCTCCACAGGCCTCAGCCCAGCTGGGCCAGGTCAGCAGGGAAGCAGCAGACAGATGTCAGAGCCCCGGGGCTAAGGGCACAGGGCTGTCCTTGGGGGAAATGCCCCCCCCCCACCCTGAGGCCCCTCCTGGGCCGGCCTCCCTGGGAGCAGACCTCTGGTGCAGTTCCGCCAACCCTCGGGGGCAGCAACTCAGGCACCCCCTTGCCCCTGACCTCAGGGCGGCGGGCCAGATCCCAGGAACCACAGATTTGTGGCTGCCCTGCCCCGCCCCGCCCCCACCCCCACAGATGCCCCCTGGTGAGGAGTCTGCTCCGTGGAGAGCCCCTGGAGCAGAGCCCCTGGAGCTGAGCACGGCCAAGGGGCCCAAGAGGCTCCTGAGGCTGCAGCGGCCACAGCCAGCCCTTCCCTGGGGGACAGCCCTAAGTGTGTCCCCAGAGACACAGGGTCCCCCACCCTCCCTTCCCACCACATAGTGGGAAGTTGGCGAAGACACAGGCACAGCACAAGGGAGGAGGGGCCATCCCCAAGTCCCCGGGAGCCCTGCCCCAGGTTCAGACTCTGCAGGCACCAGGACGCAGGGGGGGCTCAGTCCTCCACACCTTGGCACAAGCTCTGGAGGGTGACCATCACCTCCAGGGGCCACTGACCCCAGAAGGCGCAGCTGCGGAGAGCAGAGTGGGACTCGGCCAGGCGGAGTCCCCAGCCTCTACCCCATAGCCCCCACCCGGCACCGCCTAGGGCCATAGGCAGGTGGCCCCAGAGACCAGAGGTTCTGGCCCAGAAACAGAGGGGACCAGGCCACAGCCAGATAAGCTACCTGCCCAGTCCAGCCTGGCAGAGGGGCCGTGCTCCCAACACCCGCCACCTCCCGGGGGGGCCGAGGGCTGGGCTCGGATGCCGCCCCCTGCTGCCCCTCACCATGGGCCCAGAGACCCTCCCCCGCTTTGCTGAGTCAGGACAGCTGTGACCTGCACGGGAAAAGTGGGCGGTGGGTGCAAGACCTCTACCCACTCGGCCAAAGGCACCCACTGGAAGTGGGACCCGGCCCCACCTCAGATGCCCCTTCCCTCACCAGGTGGCCAGCCGGGGCCTGGAACAGAGGTTCGGGAACCAAGGCCAGGCCCACAGCAGGGTTGGTAGGAGCAGCAGGCCCAGGCCCCCACCTGAGGCCACCCTGTCATGGGGGGCCACTGTCCCAGCCCCACAGGACCTGCCCCCTGCCCCCCTATCCAGCGGTACCCACTAGGCATCCAGGTCCCCTTCACACTAAGGTTAGGCCAGTCACCCATCCCCGAGGGAGTTCGTCCCAGGAATAAATGGTGCTGCTGGACGGACAGACAAACAGACCTGCGGCTCTGCAGACACACCTCAGAAGAGGAGCGAAAGGAGGCAGCTGATGGGGACCCTTGACCACCAGGCCACCAGCCAGAGACCCCGGGAGGACGTACAGTGAGCCTCCTCCCTTCTGTCTGCTCGCCGCACCTTCCAGCGTCACCCCGACCCGTCCCCCTGCCGACCCACCTGGACCCGCAGCGGCCCCTGCCCTCGACTAGGTCCTGCCCCAGCCCGCATCCCAGCCGCCCCCAAGCCGGCCCAGGCAACCTGGGGAGCTCCAGTCCTTCTCTAAGACCTCAACAGCCTGCCTGCCCGCCTCCTGGGCCAGCCCACCCATGGGTCCTGAGAACCCCCCAGCAGGCAGGCCTCCCTGGGAGTGCCTGTGGGGTGGGAGCCTCTGCAGCTTGTGGGTGGCCCGCAGGGGCTGTCGGACACAGGCCAGAGGTAGTGGTCGGAGGACAGCACACTGGGGGCTGGGCATGTGACCGACACACCACACGCTCTCTGCCAGCTTCGGTCTGTGGCAGAGAGCGTGTGTGACTTTTGTTAAAATGATAAACTAGCCCTGGCTGGTGTAGCTCAGTGGATTGAGCAAGGGCCTGTGAACCAAGGGACTGTGGTTCAATTCCCAGTCAGGGCACATGCCTGGGTTGCAGGCCAGTTCCTGGCAAGGGACACACGAGAGGCAACCACACATTGATATTTCTCTCCCTTTCTCCCTCTCTCCTTCCCTTCCCCTCTAAAGATAAATAAAAAATAAAAAATAAAAAATAGAATGTTAAAAAATGATAAACTAAGTGAAAAACATAAGTGGCCTTTCACAGAGCCCATGGTCACGGCCAAAGCCACCAGGACCCAGAGAAGCAGACACTTCGTGAGACCACTGAGTGCCGGCAGCCGAGCACCCCCACCCCCACCATGGAGCCTGGGCCCAGGCGGGCTTCCAACCTGCCAGCCACGGCCGGGGGCATCCAGCCTTCCAAGGCTGCCAGGGACACACCTGTCCCTCTGTGCCTCTCCATGATGGGGGCACCCAAGAAAGTCCAGCTGTCCCAACATCCCTCAAGTCCCCAAGAGCTGCAGAGTAGCAGCCCCAGCTGCACCTCAGCTGCGGCTGCCCAGGGGCCGGGCAAACCACAGAATCCAGGAAATGGCCTCAATGTCAAAGTCCCCAGGCGCAGCCAGCAGCCACACACAAGGACACGGGCTGCCTGAGGGCAGCCAGGCACACCTGCTGCTACAGGGCCTCTGGCCCCCTCCCAGCTCTAGGACTCAGGTTACTGTTGGGTCAGGCCTGGGGCGAACAGCCGGCCTCCTGCTCCCCGTCCCAGAGGCCCAGCCGGTGCAAGCGGGAAGTGCTGTCAGTGAGACTGCCAGCCCCCGCCAGCCCCAGCCAGCACCCGGAGGCTGCTCCCAGGACGCCCAGTGCAGACACAGAGGCCCAATGGCAAGCAACCCTCAGGGCAGGGGTGGGCGGAGTGACCCTTAACCTCTGCCTTGTCCTCAGGATTCTGGAGCAGGGGGCCAGGGCTAGTCTGCCTTGAGCCTCTGGAAACTTCTGCAGACACCAGCACACAAATCTGTACCCCTGTCCCAGATCTCGTTTCCCCTCTGTGCGAACGAGGGTCCCCACTGGGGGGCTAGGACTCTGCCCCCACCTTGACCCCTTCCGCCCTGACACTCCGACAGGCACTCGCTGACCCCAGGCCCCATAAATCGCAAGCTTCCAGGCCAGCCTGAAACACCTGCCCGCCGCAGAGGGGGGGAGAGCGAGCCCTAGTGCAGGGTCGCCCTGGACCACAGGCTCTGACCCGCAGGCCACACGCACTCAGGCCCACAAGCCCAGGCCCGGGGAGGGTGGAGAAGCCAGGACGCTCGCCCCGCCGCTGCGCAGACAGGTGCGGACACCAGCGCCACGCGCGGACCCCGCGGCCCACTGACCCGAAGTCCTGGTCCATGGACTTGAAGAAGAATTTGTAGGCGTGCACCGGCCGGTTGCTGAGCACGTTCTTGAAGTCGGCCAGCGTGACGCGCTCGGGCGCCACAGGCAGCTTGACCAGGTACGGCGTCTCCTCCTCGTCCATGTGGTAGATGATCTTGGTCTCCGCCATGGTGCGGCGGCGGCGGCGGGCGCGGGGCCCGCGCAGCGCTCAGGCCCGGCCCGGGGCTTGGACGCGGGCGCCTCCCCTCCGCCGGCCTGCTCCCGGCCCGGCCGCCCCGGCCTCGCCGGCCTCGCCCGCCCCGCCGCCCCCGACTCTGCGCACACCCCGGCTGCTGGCCCGCGGCCCACGGCCGCCCATCCACCCCCGACCCGGGGACGCAGGCAGGGAGCGCGCGAGGCCCGGCCGCCCCCTCGGGCCGCGCAGTTCCAGGGACCGCCCGGCACGGGGATGAGAGCGCCGCCCGCGGGGGGCGCCCGAGAGCGCGGCGGAGCCTGACGTCACCGGGCCGCCTGCGCCGCGGAGGCGGGGCTGCGCACGCGCGAGGGGGCGGGGCGCGCGCGTGGCTGGGCCCTAGAGTGCGCGCCCGCGCGCGGCCTCCGTAGCGCTCTCCCCGGACCCGCCCCCTGTCCCCCGGCCGGCCTCGCGGAGGTGCCCACGACACACTCTGGGGCTGTCGGCCGGTGCAGACCGGGAGCGCCTCCGGGACAGGAGGTGGGTGGGGATCCACCTGCACGTCGCGCCCCCAGCCGTCAGAGGAGCCCCCCCCCGCCCCGTCGGGAGCCCTCCGAAAAGTGTCGCTGGACGGAGTTCCGGTTCTCCTCCCCCTCGCGAGGGCTCCCGGGTCCGTGGGTGTTCAAAGTCCGGAGGCTTCCTGGTCACACTGGCGGGCTGCTGGGGGCCTCGCAGGAAGCGGAGGATGCCCGGTCGCTTTGCGCCCCCGCGCCAGCTCCGACCTCGCTCACGCTCTGCCGGCACCCACGGGAGCTTTGAGCAACACGGGCCGAGTGAATACGGAGCGCACCCGGGAGTGCGGGTGTGAGCACGAGCCCTAGATGCCAAGGCAACCCCGGGTTGGCCGGACTCAGCACAGCACAGCAGCTGTGCGCGCGCATGTGCGCCCAGAGGTGCCCAGGTATGCACCTTCTGGCAACAAGTGAAAGGATCCCCCCCCCCCCCGGCTCTGTCAGTCTGACCACCCTGAGCTTGGTCGGTCAAGGGAGACCCTGAGCAGCTCCCCTTCTGTCGGGCTGTGAAGGGTCCGGCCACGGACGTCTCCCACCGCAGTGAGCGAGCGGCCCTTCCCCAGCTCCAGAATGAAGTCTTGCTCCACTAGAGGGAGTCCCACACTGGCGAAAGTAACAAGAGGGGCAGCCCTACCGTGGAACCTGAGAGCGAGGGCCAGGAGTGGGGGGTAGGTGCTGCCCCTCGCACCCCACCCCAGCACTGCTCTTGAAGCTGCGTGGAGCTAAGACCACCGTCCGGCAGTGGTCCCACACAGGAAAGACCCCACCAGTCCAGCCCTGGCTGGAGGAGCTGGAGTGTGGACAAATGCTCCTGAGCCCAGGCTGGGACTGTCCCCAGGTCCACGCAGGCTGGGGACCTGACCTCCATTCCCCTAGGCTCTGGGAGGTCAGCACCCATTCGGCAAGGCCTGGGCCTTCTCCCCTCAGGTGTCAGTCTCCCCAGAGGCACCCTGAGGAAGCTGGGCAGGGTGGCCTCAGAAGGAGTGTCCATTACGGCCCAGGGCCGGATGTCCAGGGAAGGAGGAAGGCAGTGCCCGCCTGAGAGCTCATGGGGCAGCAGCATCCTCCAAGCCACACACAAGGCTGCTGGCCGCACAGAGGGGCCTGATGCCCCAGTGGCTCTCCAGCCCCTGAGGTCATCCGTCCCACTTGATAGCCCGAATCATGGGGGAGACACTGGGAAAGCTGAGCCCAGCTGATACCACTGCGGTCAGGCTCAGGCCCCGAGGGAGGCAGAGTCTGTGGCCAGAGCCTAAGCCCTTACAGGTGGGCCTTGTCCAGTGGAAGTGGTGGCCACTGGGGAGCCAGGAGTCACTGGGCTGGGGGGGGGAGGCATACTCTCAGGCAAGCCACAGCTCCAGGGCCAGCCTCCCTCCCTGCTTTTGCCACTATGGGTCCTTGGGTGTGTCTTGGGCAGGGGGGGGGGGACACAGGGAGGGAGCTGGCTCTTTGGGTCTTGGCCTTGGCCAGTGTGACAACAGCGCTCACACCAGAACCTGGATTCAGGTAAGGACCAGTGCTTAGGGTTCCCACCAAGCTCTCACCAGGCTGTTCCTGGGCACCTTTTTAATTAACAACTGTGAAAAGTTAGCGGCCTCCGCCCAGCCTCCTTGAAAGTAGCAGAAGCTTCCGCCTCCTGTTGGCTTGTGTCTCCTGTGGCAGGGCTGCCCTCCTCCCACCCCCATTCCTGGCATCTGCAAAGTAACAGATCGTGTGGCTTTATTTCCTTTGTGTGAGTTTATTGACACTGCGTCCAGCCCCGGAGTTCTCATTTGCCCAAGGCCAAAGCTCAGATGCCCAGTGTGGGGGTGGCTGCTGCTTCCTCGTGTAGCAGGTCGTGTGCTCACCACACCGGCTCGAAGGGATTTGGAAAACACAGGGTGTCAGCCAGGCTTTCCTGCTCCCTGCTGTCCTGGGGGCGGGGGGGGGGGGCTTTGGAGGACGGGGTCGGGGCTGGGAGACATGGGCTCGCCCCTGCCCTGTGGGAGGGTCACACTTCCTCCTGCCCCTTCACCTGTATGCTCCCATGCCTGGCCCTCCCTGCTTCTCAGAGGACTGACACCACCCGTCTGTCCTCAGTCCACCGGAGTGCTCCCCTCCCCCGCATCCAAATAAATCCCCAGGAGCCAACCCCAAACTCCACCCCAACCAAGCGTAAGTGCTGCAGGGTTCCGAGGTCAGTCTTCCCAGGACACCCCACCCAGACCTTCGGGACTGGGCCCCCTGGGAGGGGCAGGGAGAGCAGAGGCACACCTGGGGCCGAGTCTAAGGATCCCACGGGATCTTTATTGTGATGGTGGCGAATTTCCCAGGAGGAGCGAATGTGGGTGTCGGGAGTGGCCGCACAGGCTGCCCTAGAACCGCCTTCACCCCTCCCGTTCTCAGACAAAACAGAAGCCAAATGACGCCCAGGCCCGAGACTCCAGCCCAGGGAGGGACCAAAAGTCTCCTGGAGCCCAGAGACTGTCAAGACAGCTCATGGGGAAGGAGGCTGGAGCAGGCTGGGAAGCACAGAAAGAGCCCAGGGCAGCCCCTGGTGGCCTGAGGCAGCACAGAGGGGCACCAGCCCCTCCCTGGGGTGTGCCATCCTCAGGTCCCCAAGTGCAGCCAATGCAGCCTGGCTGGATGACCACAGTGCAGACTGGAAGCCAGCAGGCAGCTCCCCCCAGGAAGGCTTGCTGACCCCAGTTCCAAGAGTCCCTGCTGAGCCCCCCTGCAGGGTGTCCTGCTCCTCCCCTGCCCCTGCAGCAGCCCGGCTGCCCAGAGGCCAGGGCTCAAAGAGCCTCAGGACTTGATGAACATCCATGAGGGCACCAGGTGCCGAGGGGGCAGGGCCAGCAGTGAGCCCCTGAGGACATGGGCCACAGAGTCCACAGGGCCCACGGAGCCCGCTGCTGCTTGCTAGGAGGGGGCAGCTCCCGGGAGAGGGCTCTGGCGGTAGCCTGGCTCTGCACCTGCCCAGGCCAAACTGCAGGACAGCGGGACCAGCCGCTGGGGGAGGGGCCAGGCGAGCTGGACAAGGGTCAGTCGGGAGGATGTGCAGACCTGCTGGCCGGCCAGGAGCCCGATTGCCTCACTTGCAGTACTCCTTCCTGAACTCTGGAAGCCGAGGGGACAGGCGGGTGTGGGGGCTGCCCTCCGTCCCCCCACCCTACAGGGCTGCCCAGGGACTCCCCGGCAGGGCTGTCCGGGAGGGCGCGGAGTGGGACTCCACCTGGCTCCCAGCCTCTCACCTTTGTCCAAGTCCACGTGCTTGGCGGGCAGAGGGCAAGGAGCCAGCCCCGCCCTCTCCTTCAGGATGTTGTTTTTGTAATCTGGGGGAGGGAAAAGACAGGTGAGCCCCTTGGGTGTGCCTCCCCAGCCTCCCCCTGCATTCCTGTGTGTGCACAGCGTGGGGGAGGGGGAGCTCACCTAGCTGGATGTCCTCCGTCCTGTAAAAAGCCTGGTCCCCGGTGGCCACAGCAAACTCTGCCATGTTCACGTCCTTCCTGGAAGGGGAGGGAATATTAGGGCAGCAGGTGGGGCCCCGCCTGGCCGCCCGGAACAGCGGGAGGGAGCACTCACCCCTTCGACTTCCCCGACTTCCTGGCCGTGTACTCATAACCTGGGAAGGGAGACTGGTGTGAGGGACAGTCTGGGCCCCGCCCCAGCTCCCCCATCCCTGACGCGCCCTCCCGCCCCAGCAGGGAGGGTCGCGGGGCCCCCTGCCTGCCCTCTGCCCGGGGCGCCGCACCCCAGCACCGCAGGCCCCTCCTCTGGCCGGGGAGCCTTCCCAGTCCTGGGCTCACCCCCGCGGCGGCGGTGACGCGTGGCCAGGACCACGGTGATGAGCAGCAGGATGAAGAGCAGCAGCGTGGCCAGCACGTAGCCCAGCTGCTGGAAGAAGTGGGCCCGGCTCTCAGGGACGATGACGTTGATGACGCTGCGCCCGCGCGCCAGCGTGGGATCTGCGGGGGGCCGTGCGGGGGCGGGTCAGGGGGCCCGCTGCGTGGCTCGCCACGCGGGGCACCGCCACCGGAGCCGCTCCTGCTGCGCCACGTGGATCTCGGGGAAGGGACCGGCGGCCGCAGCCCGCGGGGGCCACCCCTCGCTGACACCAGGCCCCCGGTGGCAGCTCCCGGCTCCCAGACGTTCCCCAGGCGCCCCGGGGTGGCCTCCTTCACCTGGCGCGGGGGCGCTGCTGTGGCTGGAGCCGTTGCCCGGCGAGTCCCGCGGGGGCGGCCCGGCGGGGGCGGCGGCGGCGGGCTCGGTCACTTTCAGGTGGAAGATGCGGCGCTCGTGCAGGCCGCAGTAGTGGTGGTGCAGGTGGCAGGAGTAGGTGCCCTCGTCGGCCGGCTCCAGCGGGGCGATGCGCAGCGAGAAGTCGCCGCGCGCAAAGGCGTCCTCCTCCACCGCCACGCGGTCGCGCAGGAAGGGCGGCCCGTAGCCGCGGCGCTCGCCCGACGCGTAGAGGTCGAGAAGTCGGTCGGCGCGGTCGTGCGGGACCCCGGGCGGCTGCCGGTCCCAGTGCACCACCTGCTGCGCCTCCTCCAGGTGCCGGTCCGTCCACACGTGCGCGCGGTTCACGCAAGTCAGAAGCGCGGGCGCGCCGAGCTCCACCACCAGCACCTCCTTCTCACCGTCCCAGTGCGCACCGGCTTCCCGGGCTGGGGGACGCAGGTCGGTCAGCCTCGGGCCGGGGCCGGGGGAAGGAGGGACCGGAAGCGGGGGAGGGGGCAGCTAGGGCCGCGGCGCGGGGGCGCGGGGGCCGGCGCACTCACGGTCGGCGGTGACCTGCAGGCGGACGGCCAGGCTCTCGTAGAGGTGGCAGTAATGGTGGTGCAGGTTGCAGGTGTACAGCCCTTCGTCCGTCTCCTCCACCGCTGCGGCCCCGGAGGAAACCAGCCGTGAGCTCCGCGAGCTGGGCGTGCGCCTCCCCCACCCCCCAACCCCCAACCCCCCGCGGCGGTTCAAGGCCCCTTTACCGCGGATGAGCAGCGAGAAGTTGCCGTCGTGGAAGGCGGAGGGCGACAGCAGGAGGCGGCCGCGGTCCCTCGGCTCGTACACCCGCTGCTCCCCCGCCGAGTACATGTCCACCAGCCGGTGCGCCCGGCGCCCGCCGGGGCCGCCGCTGAGGTCCCAGTGGACCACGCGCTGGCGGTCGTGCAGCCGGTCTTGCGTCCAGACCATGCGCGGGCTTTGGCAGCGCAGCACCGCCGGGGCCCCGGCCGGCCAGCTCACTGCGGACTCGGACACCACGGAGCTGCCGGCCGGCACCGACCCAGGGGGCCCTGGTGGGGAGGGGGTCGCCGAGTCACTGGAGGCCGCGTGGGGCCTGAGGGGACAGGTGCAGGGTGGGGCTGGCCAGACAGGGCGGGCGTGCCACGGGCAGTGGAGGACAGTCACTAACCTGAGGACAGCAGCACGGTGGCACCTGGGGGGAGAGGGAGGGTGGGTCACGGGGGGGAGGGGCGGCCAGAGCTTCTGCATCCCCAGCACCTGGGAAGGGCCTCAGGCCCTGGTCCCTTTTGCAGTCCTCCATGAGGTGGATGCTCATAGCACCCAGAGAATGGGTGAGGACAAGGCCACACCAGCCAGGAGGACACGAGGGGGCCTCCTCTAGCCCCACGTGGCTCAGGCACCTTTCCCACGCCCCACCCCCTGCTGGTCCCACAGCGCCTGTCCTTTGGAGGGGAGCAGTGGGGCTGGTCACCAAAGGCCCAACGTCCGTCACTGGAGCAAGGCCCCCAGAGCCTGACACACAAGGTGTGGGGTGTGCCCAGCCCTGCACCTGCTGAGGGCCAGGCCACCTGGACCCTCGCCGGTCCCTGCCCACTGGGAGCCGCACCCCACCCCCAGTGCCCGGGCCGGAGCTCCACTGGTCTTTCTGAACGGCGGGTTTCTGGAGCACGGAGACGCTGGGTATGGGGAGTGACCCCGCCAGCTGCCACCTCAGAGTCATGTTTCTGCTCTGGAGATGTGGCGCCTGGGACACAGGAATGTGCCCGGTCAGCAGGCCAGCCTGGGGCAGGCTGGGGGCCTGGGAACCACGGAGGGAGGATGGAACGGCCCCTGCAAGTCCCACGGCCCCAGCCGGCTCCCCTCCTGACAGCTGGGAGCACAGGCCTGGGGGGCTTCCCCCAGCAGTGGGGTGCAGGACAGACGCAGCCTGCTGCCTCCGCCTCCCTGCCCTCCCTGGCCTCTGCCTCTGGCCCTCGTGTGGCTGGAAGTTCTGGAGGGTCTCTGAACACTGACACCCTCCCAGGTCCTGGGCACCCTTGTCATCGTGAGCTGCTCTTCTGAGGGTCCCCAGACTGCGGCCCCTTCCTAGCGGGGTGGGGGGGGCGTCCCACCCCTCTGGGCTAGAGCTCAGGCAGGCGGATTTGCCCAGAACCCGAGCTCGCTCAGACCCACCGGTGGCCGTGCCCCGACTCCCACGCCCTGAACTCACTCTGCAGAAGCAGAAGTTTCCACAGCAAGACGTGGGACCGAGGCTCCATGGCGCCTGCTGCCAGCCCGCCCAGCCGGCCTTGCTTTGTCTCGCTCCCTCCGGCTCTCACTCTCCAGAAAAACAGCCCGGCCCCCGCCCCCTCCTTAGCACCCGCCATGACATCACGGAGCCCTGGGCCGGTCGACAGGCTGCAGACCGCCCCTCGGCTCCTGCCCGGCCCCTTGGCCTCCCCCCATCCTAGTCTGGCCTGGGGGGAGGGGGCGCTGTGGCCACCAAGTCCCAAACAGTGAGGGGAGTCCAGGCAGAGACCTCACCCCCCTCTGGCTCAGGTCCTAGAGAGGGGCCCCCAGCCCAGCCTTCAGAGGGCAGGAGGGCCTGAGGGTACAGCCCCAGATGCGTGTGTGTCTGTGACATACGAGGGCCCTTCCAGGGTTGCTGCGGGGCTGGAGTTCTGGGGTGAGCATCCTTTCACCCCACTCTGTAGGAAGGCACTGCCCCAGGGCATCCCCACGCCCCAAGTCCGGGGGCAGCCTAGCCAAAGTGCTGGGTGGGCCCTTGCCCTCAGCCTGCTGAGGAGCTGGAGGCCCGTGGCCAGGAGAAGGCATCGCAGGGCGGGGCCACGTCCCGCTGGCCGGGAGGACCCTGCCTGTGTCCTCTGGGGCTGCACTTCCTCCCTGGTGAAGTGGGGGTCAGAGGAGCACCAGCCCTGGAAGGGCCAGGGGGTGGGGCCGGCACCAAGGGCCCTGTCACAGGAGTTAAAGGAATCCGGTGATGACAGCAGGGACCCTGAGCACCGAGGGGCCAGTGGGTGAGCCAGGCCCACCCCTCTGAGCTGCCCCCCAACATCTGCCAACCATCCAGGGCAGAGTCTGGAGTCCCTGAAACCAAGCCTGGGTTGCACTGCCCCGAGGGGCATCCCCACCCCACCCCACCCAGAGGAGAGGGGAGGAAAGAAGGGGTATAGGAGTCTCCCCCAGCTCAGAAGGCACAAATTTGAAACTCTGGGAAAACCTACAAAGTCACGTAAACAAATGTGAAATAACAGAGTGTGCGCTGTGTACCAAACCCACTCCTTCTAGTTAAGCAAACCTCAAAAAAATCCAAACGACCACAAAAGCCCACATCGCATTTTTCAGAGCTGTTTGGGTTGAATTACCGCCACAAGCCCCGGTCGCTGGGGGGCTAGGGTGGCACCCTTGACCCCTGCCCCGGTCCCTAAGTCCTCAGACCGGCCAGCAGCCCAGCCCCTCCGGGCACGGGGTGGGGGGGCGGGGAGGCCAGTGCTGCTGCAGAGGGGACGGGGTGACAACAGGGAGCCCCCCCCCCAACTCGGTGGTGGTTCCTCGGCAGGATCCAGGCCCCGAGGGGCGGAGCCCGGTTTCCAAAATGGAATCGGAGCTTCCAGCTCAGCTGCCTGGCAGGCCCCGAGGCCTGGCCTCTCCCCTGTTTTTCTAACTGGTTTGTGTTAGTGCGGTGGCCGCCCTCCCCGCCTCCCCCCTCTGCGCCCCCGCCCACCCATCTGTGTCTCCATCTCTGTCCTCCGTTCCCGCCTCTGCGGAGGGAGGATGTCCATGCAGCCACCCGGCTGCAGCGAGGCAGGGAGGACCGTCTGTCAGCTCACAGCCCTGCGCCAGGAGCCTGGGGGCGCCCGGGCTCACCCTGAGCCGCCCGTGGGTCCCTGGCCTCGGGGCCTCAGGGATGAGGGTCCCCCTGCCGAGGACTCGGCCTTCACCTCAGCCCCAGTGCAGCCAGAGCTCTGAGGGGGGTGCCCCGGCGGGCATGCGGACCCCCTTGCACGGCTGGGCTGGGCGGGCAGAGACAGGTGCAGCCCCTCCCCCCTGCCCCACCGGTCCTTCTCCGTCTCTCTGCTGGAGGCAGTGAGGCTGAGATGAGCAGGCTGCTGCCCCCACCCCCTTCCTGAGCAGGAAATGGCCCCGGAGGAGCAGAGGCCCAGCAGGCGGCTGGGCTGCTGACCAGGCCCCGGGCCCTCCCACTGCCAGGGCCTGAGACCCCAGCTCCTCCTCAAGTGCCTACGGTCCACGGAGCCCCCAGCCCTGCCTGGCCCCTCCATCTGGGGAGAAAACCATCAGGACAGACGTCCCCCCACCCAGGGTTCTGGCCCAGCCCCCGCCCCGTCCTGGGCGGCGTGGCTGCATGGGGGTCAGCCAGCAGGCGCGGAGCAGCGGACTCTGGCTCCTGCTCCTGGGGACTCGGCGGACATTCCAGGCAGCCTGGCTCATGGGGCGGAAAACCACAGGCACTCAGACGCAACTGCTCACACACGTGGTCGCACCGGCTGGCTGCTGAGTGCCTACTGTGTGCAGGGCTGGGGCGGTCGGAGTGCAGGGGGTGCCAGGCCCAGCCCTGCTGGGGCTGTCAGAGCTGCAGAGCTGCCCGCTGCCCGCAGGGTCCTCCCACGCACTGGGAGCGGTGCCATCATGGGGCTATAGTGGGGCTCCTTCCCCGAGGGATGGCAGCGGCCTCTCCGGGAGCGACACCCACAAGTGATGGCCAGGGAAGCTGCCCTCCAGGTGAGGGAGGGCCGCCCGCTGCAGGCCCGGAGAGGAGGCGGCCTGGGCCTGGCGGCGCAGGAAATGCCAGGCCGGTGAGCGTTGAGCAGCCCGTCAGGATCCATGGGACATTCAAGGGAAACAGCCGTTCAAGGGCCAGGCGTTGGACACAGACCTAAGACGCTCCCTGGGGCTCCGTCTGCCGTGTCCACACCCTGTGGGCCTCCTTGGGTGTCGGCAGGAGTAGTGACCATGGTGGGGCAGTGCTCAGGTGTCACTCCATGATTCAGAGTCCCCGTCAGAGTGGACCAGAGGCGGCTCCGCCCGCCCTGCAGGCCGTGCCGGGAAAGGGCCCCCGGAGGGGACAGCATGGCCAGACCCTGAGGGCAGCCCCAGCTGCCCGCCAAGGAGGACAGGGACTATGTCCTACAGTGTGACCAGGTGCTGGCACAGACTTCACCTGGGGCGCCCCCACCCCCAGCCGAGGACGCAGCTGCCTGCCCCGGGAAGCCACGTGGCAGCAAGTGGGCTGCGGTGAACTGCTCAGCGCGTGGCGACTGGGACGCAGCCACAGAAGACAAACACAAGCGTCTCCCGGTTGCACCGCCACCCTCGGCATGAGGCGAAGCAACTGGCGTCCCTGTTCTGAGCGGGCTGCTGGCCGCAGAGCGTGTGTGGGTGGGCGGTGGGGCCCCTCGGGGCCCCGGCGTTTCCTGGGCAGGGTGGCGATGCACGGTGAACACGCGGGCAGAGCGGGACGCAGACCACAAGCAGCGCTGCGGCTGGCCGGTCTTCCGGGCAGTGGTCACTTGCACACGTTCTTCCTGCTTCCGGAGGCCCGATGGTTTGCCACAAGGCAGGGGACCTGGGTGTGGCCCACGGAGGCAGAATTCTCCCGTCGCCTCCTGGGGAGACAGACAGACCGGTCCACACGGCCAGGGGACCCGCGGCGCGCACACCGGCCCGAGAGTGTGGGCGGCGAGATTGGCGTACACACGAACATCGCTTCAGGGGCAGCGGCCTTCCACTGAGGAATCGCCGGGGAGCCGCTGCGAAGGCAGGTCTTCTCCTGGGCTGGGCCTGTTCCGTGTGGGGCCGGAGGAGGCCAGCGGGCCGACCTGCAGAGACCTGCTTGTGGCCGGGGGCCAAGGCCAGGACTGTGACCGCAGGCCCAGGGTTGGCCTCTGTCCTTTGGCCCCTCCTGTCATGCCGGAACCAGTCCCTGTTGCCCCACTGCCCTATCAGCCTCGAAATGTGGCTGCGTGTGATCCCACTGACTGCACTTCGAACCGTGGGTGAATGTCCACACACATCCCCAGGAGTCGGAGAGACCGTCTCTCTTCTGAAGGGGTGGGGCCCGCGGGGGCAGAGCAGCCGCCAGACCAGCCTCCTGCGGCCACATGCGACCTACGTCCTCATGGATGGCTTCCGATGCCTCACCTGGAGAGTGGCCTCTACGTGCGACGCCCAGCGCGGCTACGTCTGCATGCTGGTTCACACCACCGTACCCACAGGAGAGGGACAGGCGTCTGCTGGTCCTGGGGTGGCCAGGACCATGGCAGGCAGGCAGCTCCATCAGCTTCGGGCCTGCTCTGGAGCCGAGCTCAGCAAGAGGCCATCCCGTGGCTGCTGGGTCACGGGTGCCCTGGACATGCAGTCACCATCTCAGCATCTCAGACTTGGCCTGGCCACTGTCCCACAGCCCGGTCACTGTGGAAGCCAGCACACCCACTGCACCTGGGGTTGCCCAGGACTTCTCCAGGGCCTCCAGACCAGGCTTCCCTGCTGCACGGGGTGGAGCTGCTGAGCCACCCCCAGAGCCCGGGGTGTCCCTCCTGCTGCAGGCCAGACACTAGCCGAGCTGGTGGGGGCACGGGCGTGACCTGTCTCCCAGCCGCTGCCCTTTGTGTTTCCTTGGACAGGCCCAGGGAGCATCTTGCATGGCTTCCTACAGAATTTTGCGTTTTCCTGAGATTCATCGGCATTTCAGTGACATTAGCTGCTTCCTAATTTGCTTCTGAACTTGGAAGGGTCCGGTGGCATGAGATTGTCCACAGGAGCTTCCCGAGGCCCGTGTGCCCCCTTGCTGGACCGAGGGCTAAAGGGCAGGTTTCTGGGGGGCAGTCCCTTTGTTCTGCCTCCTGTCGTGGGCCTTGGGTCAAGCTGAACAGGCACCCAGTCATCTGCTTCTGGTGTTTGGCACGGAGACGGAGACCACCAGCGGCACAATGGCCCTTTGGTCCTCCTTCCTGAGGAGCCCACCCCTGCCACGCTGTGTGGGGCGGGGAAGCGCAAGGACAGCAGCGACCTGTGTGGCCAGGCCGCACAGCAGGCCCCGGGGGGCAGAGAACAGCCTCTTCCGAGGGCGACACACTTTCCCCGTGTTTGTCAACAGCCACTCAGAGTGAGTGACTTATGTGCAGGGAGCTCAGGGCTTCGGTCCTCGCAGGGTATCTGGTGCCTCTGGGGTCGCTGAGTGGACGGGGCTGCCTGACACGCGGACACGGTCCCCATCCCTAACACACACAGTCCAAACGGCATGACTTGGTACCTAAGCAGCCCAGGAAGGCTGGACACCTCCTGATGTGACTTTCTCTGCGTGGGCCTCAGGCGCGGGGGCTTCCGCACTGGGGACAGCCCTCAGGCCTGTCCCCACACAACAGACGCTGTCACCTGGCACATCCCTCGTTCCCTATGATGAAGGAGGAGGCCTCTGTGCGGTCTGGGGGGACCCCGCAGACAAGTGAGGGTCGGCCACACCCAGGAAGGCCCTGCACACCAGCAGAGGGCTCCTGCCAAGAACTTGATCTGTCCACGTCTTGGGCTTGCACTTCCCACGCTTCAGGGCTACGAGAAGGAAATGTCTCTGGTTGAAGCCAGGGAAAAAAAAGAAAAAGACGGGCCAGTTTCCCACGTTCTGAATCTGAGGCCCAATTTTGGGGAACGCAGCACCAGGAGCCGGCTGTCAGAGGACGCTGGGTGGCCGGGCCAGGGACGCCTGGGCGACGGTGCCGAGGGCCAGCACGTGACCCTGGGAGCCTCTGGTGCCAGGAACAGGGCCTCCAGGCCGAGCACTCAGCCCCGGTAGAGACCGGCCCAGCCGGAGGGACGCGGGGTCCCTTCCATCCAGAACACACTTTGGACGTGAAGCTGTCCCCCCTTCCGCTTCGCCACGCCCGCACTTGCTCAGCTCAGCGGTGACCGTGCCTTTTGGGTGCCTGCCCTCAACTAGTTACGTTGTCGTGGGAAAAGTGTAAACCGCCGGCTTCGGGTGCCAGCAATTGGCCGCCGTCAGCACAACGTGGGGGTGGCTCCGGCCTGACCGTCCACGCTGGGGCTCCCTGGACAGAGGACCAGTGCCATGCCGTGACCCTTCTTCTGCCCGGACCGCAGAGACCAGCTCTGACGCTGCTGGGTGTTCACTCGGGAAACACACGCGCGCACGCGCGCGCGCGCGCGCACACACACGGGCTCCAGGTGGTGGGAGCCACGCCCCCCAGTGTCTCCGCCCTGGCACCTGAGAAAGCGCAGAGGCCAGGAGCGCACCCCAGACCCAGGCCTTGGTTCCCGGGGAAGTGGCCTATTCAGGGGCGGCCGGGAGGGAGGGAGAGGGCAGACAAGGCCAAGCCAGCAGAAGAACCTGCTGAGCCAACAGGGCAGGAAGTGCTAGCAAAATGGGGCGGGTCCAAGGAGCCCTGATGGAGCTCCAGGGCCCCGCGCAGCGGCGGATGAGGCAGCGAGGACCCGGGAGGCCTCGCTAACATGAGTGACGTGTAATAAACAGAGCTCCTCCCACAGGAGAATCCCCAGCAACGACGTGAGCAGATGCAGTTGGAAGGGGGCTTCAGCGTCCGGACCACCCCATGCACGGCCGAGCGAGGGTCAGGAGCCCTGGCGGGGCTGATGGGAGGGCTTGTTCGTAGCGCTGCACGTAGGGCGCGGGGTGGGGGTGGCTCCACTGGGGCAGCTGGGCCCTCTCTGCCCACGGGGCCCCGCCCTTCCCCACACAGCCACCTCGCTCGGTGGTCTGGGCTGGGCTCCCTCCCCCCACAGGGGATCTGCCAGCCCCGCGGGCCTGAGCTCTGAGCTGGGCAGCATCGCTCCACATTCTGTCGGTCAGAGCAGGCCACAGCCCAGACCAGGGAGGGGACAGCGCAAAACCCCAGGGCCCAGGGGCTCCTGGACAGCGAAGGGGGGTGTGGCATCTTACAGGGGCGGAGGGACAAGTGGGATAACGAAGCTCAAATAGTGCGGCACCACCTGAGAGTAAACGCTCGTTATTTCAACCTCACACCGTTAAGCACACACGCTAACATCTGTAAGACCTGAAAATGCTTTTGGGGAAAGAAATAACTTACCAGACTAGGAAATTTAGGAAAATTTAGCTAAGCTTTGCATGGGTAAGTCTAATTCTTCCAGAAGCTGCTATACTAGGTCACGGTACCTTTTACAATGTGCTGGAAGGGCCTTGGCTGGTGTGGTTCAGTGGACTGAGCGTCAGCCTGCAAATCAAAGGGTCACTGGTTCGATTCCCAGTCAGGACACATGACTGGGTTGCAGGAAAGGTTCCCAGCAGGGGGCGTGTGAAAGGCAACCACACGCTGATGTTTCTGTCCTCCTTTCTCCCTCCCTCCCCAATCTAAAACTACACAAAATCTCTTTAAAAAGTTGTCAAAGCCACGCTCCCAGCCTGACTCAAACACTGAAGTCACCTCACACGAGGTCAGGTCTCCTTGGCAACACCTGCTCTCCGAGTGAATTCACAGCTCAGCCCAGTCAACCAGCGCCCAGCTTCTCCCTCCCTCTCTGGCTGCAGGTTCAGCAACAAAATGACTTTTCCGAAGGGGTGCACACTCCTCATAGGTTGAAGTCCAGTTTCCGTTCCCTTTCCGAACTCTGCCGACCTCGGTGTCCCCTCTGACAACCGGAGCGGCAGCTCCATCCCCCAACCCCCTGGGGACACTGCAATCGCATCTCTGGTGTGTGGCTTCCAGGGAGACGGGGGGGGGGGGCATGGGGGCATGGGGGAGCCACAAATGCACTTGGGAAACACTCCTGGCCACACCCCCCGAAGGTCCGACCGAACCCTCACGGGGCATGGGCCGGGCTCTGGGAGCCTGGCCGGCCAGCAGCAGAGATGTCACCCTCCAGCCACCTCATGGAGGCCAGTGCCACCCCCAGGTGGGGGCCTGTAAGCCCATCCTGGGGCTGCAGCTGCAGAGCCCTAAGGGTTCCGTGCAAAATAGCCCTGGGGAGGAACTCAGTCCCAGCGGGCACCCTCCCCGAGTGGACCGTGGCTGGCCAGCAGAGCGGATTTCTTTTCTAGCCCTGCCCACACCTTTCTCCAACACCGTCTCCCCTCAGGGATGCGTGCTGTGGCCACCCCTGGGCATCGAAGGTGGGAGGGACCCCAGCTGGCTCCCACCAGGACCCAGGGCCCAGCATCAGCATCCTCCCACAGGGGCTGGGCCTGCCCGGCTCCTTCCTTGGCCCCCCATGTGGGCGGGAACGCTCAGGCCCGAAGACACCCACCTGCACCAGGCATGGAAGAGCTGCCCAAGAGGCTGAGTCCCCAGCAAGTGCCCCAACCACCCCCACCAGCTATGGGCCCCGGCTGCAGCCCTAGACCTAGGCATCAGTTAAGGGAAGCTGGGGCTGGAGTGAGAGGCTGGCCAGCCACAGGCCAGGACCACATCCCACAAGCAGCCTGCAGGTCCCCCTGTCCCACCCCACCCACTTCTGTGCTCTGGCCAAGGGGTGCCTAGGGCCAGAAAAGGGGAGACACAGGGAGAAGGGGCTGCAGAGTCTGGGAGGCAGGGTGGAGGCTCCACAGGAAATAGGGGAAGAACAGCCTCCCGTGGGCTGGGAGGGGCTGCAGATAAAAATAAACCCCCAGAATTGCCTCCCGAGCTCGTGGTTGGGGCTCAAAAGCGTCCAGGCCACAGGCAGCAGGAGCTGTGCACAGGCCACCCAACAGGGGCAGGGAGAGGGGCTGCCAGAGGCCAAGCCCTGCAGGCGGGAAGGGGCGGGGCAGGCGCTGGAGCAGCCCCAGCAGGGCCAGTGGCAAGTGGACCAGGAGTCTCCACTGGTACCAGAACCATGAGGCTCATCACTCCAGGGGGGACCCCCTGCACAGGGGAGGGTGTCGAGCACGGCCCCGGCCTGCACCCATGGCCACGTCTGCAGGCCCCCATGTGACAGTCCAGGCACCTCTGGGTGCGGCCAGCTGCCTGGAGGGGTTGTGAGACCGAGGGGCCTTGGCAGCCACAAGCAGCCTGCCT
This sequence comes from Anoura caudifer, assembly GCA_004027475.1. NCBI lineage: Eukaryota > Metazoa > Chordata > Mammalia > Chiroptera > Phyllostomidae > Anoura > Anoura caudifer. The sequence goes on along the minus strand of PVKU01001695.1, from coordinate 44,527 downwards.
CTGGTTCCCAGCTGGCACCCACCCCAGGGTGAAGGGCGCTGGAGCAGGTGGGCCCAGGGGTGCTCTGCCAGCCCCCAGCTCTCTGGGCTTATGGGCCCCTGCACAGGCTGGCCAGCTGCACCCCCAGAATTCCCCAAGCTCCTGACGAGGCTCTGTCTCCAAAGGTCAAATGCCAGAGCTCCACGTCCCCCCGCCCAGGAGCCCAGGAGGGGTGGGACGAGCCCTGGGCAGCCACTGTGGCTGCAATCGCGTCTGTGGTGCGTGGTTTCCAGGGAGACGGAGGGAGAGCTACACTAATGCACTTGGGAAACACTCCTGGCCACACACACCAAGGGTCTGACCGAACAGCCCTCATGGGGCATGGGCTGGGCTCTGGGAGCTTGGCCGGGGGGTGTCGCCCTTCGGCCATCTTGCAGAGGCCAAAGCCACGCCTAAGTGGGGACTTGTGAGCCCATCCTGTGACTGCAGCTGAGGCCCTGCCGGGCTGAGGCCAGACCTGGTGCCGGAAGGGGATGGTCCATTCCAACCTAGGGCAGCCTCACCACGGTGGCCCTGAGACCCTGGACCCAAACCAGCTGGGGAAACCGACACCTAGGAGGCCTCCCAGGGCTCTGCCCCGTGATGGGGCCAGCAAGGCTTCCCACCGTGCTGGCCTCAGCCCAGACCCCAGGGGCCCCCAGAGGGCCTGACTGTGCTCCCTGGCAGCCACCAGCAGAAGCAGGCCTGCGTCCTCAATGGCCCCAGGTCCCCTGAGGGCCCACCTTGCACACCCAGGACAGGGCCACCAGGCTCCCTGCAGCTCCATGAGCTCTCGGCAGTGTGGCCTGTTCCACCCCAGGGACGGCAGTGCTCCCACCTCCTCTGCAGGGAGCTCAGACCCAGGTCCTGCACTTGTTGCTGGGACGAGCCCCACGGCCTGTGGGAAGTGGCCCAGCACGACAGGGGGAACGGCGGGAAGCTCAGAACGGATGCACTGGTCTTCTTCCCTTTGACCCAGGGAGCAGAGCAGGTACTGAGGGCAGGCCTGGCCTCCGCAGCAGCTCAGGCCCGCCCGCAGCCTGGGCAGAAGCCCGGGGCCTCCAGCCCCACTCTCAGGCAATGCACTTCCTCCTCTGCTCCCAGAAGGAGGCCGGAGTCACTGGGGGCCCCGGCTCACATGAAGGCGCCGGGGCTCCTCAGCTCCACCCACGGCACCCTCCTCGGCCGGCCCTAACCCTGGACCTGCCGGGGCACAGCCTCCAGGCCACCCCACTCAGGCCCTGGGCAGTGGCAGCGGACTAGGAGCTCACAGTAGTCCAGAGGCCCCCAGCCCCCCTGAACAGGGCGGCTCAGAAGGTCAGTCAGGACCCAGATCCTTGAAGCCTATAAGACACCTCCTGTCACCTCTGGGGGTGCCGGGGTCTTTTCTGCCTCCCCCCCATCTTCCCGGTGAGGCCCCCTGACCCTCCCATCACACCTCAGTCTGGGCACTCCCCACCCCCTAGTGGGGGGACCACTTCTGCCACCCGGTGACCACCAAGAGGCCGCCTCCCCCAGTGGAACAGACCCGCCCACTGGCAGTGCCAAGCCTCCGCTCACCGCTGTCCCCCAGCAGACGCTCATAACCCGTGAGGCTGCCGTTCCTGTGGGCCAGGCCCCAGGACGAAGGCCCGCTGGGCCAAGGGACTACCGGTCTGCTCCGGAGGGGCTCTGGCCGTGGAGGCTGGTGCCAGCCTGGGCCCCAAGACAGCTCACAGCGGGCGGGAGAGGGCGCAGCTCTGGGAGCGTTTATTACGACAGACAGCGGCAGGAACGCGGGCTGGAGGCCCTCCGCACTCATTTTGTCTTCAGGTAGATCTTCGGGGTATGCCAGCCTGCGGGGGCTTCCTTCAGGCCTGCCTTCAGCCAGATGCGCCTTAGGTCCTTCTCGAACTTCATCTGCGGGCAGAGGGTGGGACCTGGACTGGTCGGTGGCACAGCCCTGCACTCGGCCACCGGGCCCACCCTGGCTCAGGACCCTCACGCACCTGCCTCCGTTTCAGGCGTGCCTCCCGGACCTTCCGGCGCAGGAACCGGGTCCTCTTGACCAGCTTGCGGTACTTGTGATGGTTCATCTTCCGCCGGCGAATCTTCAGCACGTTTTTGCACTGCATGCTGGGTGCGTCCTGGATGCCCTCGCCCCCCTGTCCGACCCCTTCCCCCACCTGGCTAGGTGGGCACTCGTAAAGCTGGGCAGGAGCCACAGTCCCTGGGGCCCCAGTGCTCGGTCTAGGCAGGAGGTAGTGGGCAGTCAGCCAGCTCTCCAGAGGGCTGATAGACATCTTTCTGGGGACCAGCAGCTCCTCAAGCTCCAGCTGGACCCCCTTGCTGGGGAGAACGGCGGCCGGACTTGGGCCTGGGGGCTGTGAGCTGTAGCAGGGCCTGCAGACATGGCTGCCCAGCAGCGCTGAGACAGGCCAGGGCCGGCTGAGGCCTGCAGGAAACAAGATGGCAGTTAGCACCCGCAGGGGTACATCAGATCCCACCATGGCCGCCTGGACCTCAGAGGACCAGGCGCAGAAGCTCTATCCGAGTGGGGTGGCCTGGCCTGAAGCCCTGCTGATGTTCCGAGGGGTGGAGTGTCAGACCTCCCCCCTGGATGCTTGGCTGTTGACGGGGCCGTCAGTGCGGCCAGGTCCTGGCCTCCACTCGTTACTAACCCCATGCGTATCGCGCCTATCTGCCCCCGCGGGACCTCTTACCTGCCCGGGGAACGACCCTGAGCAGCTGAGAAGTCAGACTCGACAGGAACATGGTCGGTGGGTGGCGGCGGCCCCAGGGGCTCAGGGGAGCTAGGACACAGGTGCACGCTGAGGGCACGCTGAGCGGCCTGCGACGCGCGCAGGAGGCCCAGCGGGCGGGACTGGGCCCCCGAAGTCCCACGCTGACCCCGCATCCCGTCCCCTCCTCACCCTCTCCCACAGCAAGGACCTCACTTCAAACATCGCTCCCTCCTACGGCCAGATGCGGGCACGAACCCCGCTTCGTGAGCGAATCTGGCCAGGTCGCCGACCCTCCCCAGGTCTCAGCTTCACGCCAAGGCACCCACCGCGCGGGGCGCGATCGGCACTGGAACTCCCAGAAGGCCGGGAGCGGTGCACCGCGGCCGCGGGCGGGCCCGGGGCCGGTGACCCACATCCAGCGGGTTTCCCAGCTGTCCCCGAAGCCCGCACACCACGGTCGCCCGCCCAACCTTTGCAGTCCCGACCCGAGACTTAAACTGACCATTCCGCCGCCAGTGCGCTCACACACTTCCGGCCCGTTCCTAAGCCTGTTCCGGTAGCCGTTGTCAGACAATTCTAACGTCTAGCGCCCCCTGGCGCCCCCGCGGAACCCGACTTCGCATTGGCTCAGGCCCCACCGAGAGCGGAAAGCAGCGGTTTCCGGCCAGAGGAGCCGCCTCAGCCGGGCCCTTACGAAGGCAGGAAAACTACAACTCCCACAACCCTTAGGGATGGGATCTGCGCCTGCGCGGACCTAACCAGCGTCTATAAGGGCCCAATACGCCCAGAAAGCGGAAGTAGCCTTTGGGACCGCGAGAGGGACGTCATCCTGGCGACGGAAGTGGAGGTCGAAGGACGACGGAAGCAACTAGGGTGCTGCGCCCACTGGACCTGGCCTCCCCCCCGCCCCCCATCCTTCCAGGAGAGGTGTTAAGGGGGCAGACTGGCGACGCCGGCCCGGGCTCCGCACGTTGCAGAGGTGTATTTCCTTTCCTTTTTTGTTTAAAGACTTTATTTTTGGTAAGAGCACAGAGGGAGAAAGAGAAACATTAATGCGCGTGAGAAAAAAATCGGTCGCCTCTCACGTCCCCAACCTGAGACTGGCCTGCACCCCAGGCACGTGCCTTGCACAGGAATCGAACTGGCGACCTTTCACTCAAGGACCAGTGTTCAGATCCACCGAGCCACACCAGCTGGGGCTCCTTTCTTTTTTTGAAAGCAAACTCCCAAACTGCCTGTGGAGAGAAAAATCAGAAAACTGTTTTTGTCCAAAAACCGAAAGCAGCATCCGTGGAGCATCGTGTTTGGCGGAGCCCAAGCTGCACCCCAGAGCAGAGGCTACCAGGGCACTGCATCACATCTCACTGGGGTGGTGGGGACGGAAGGGTCCTGCAGGGGCGGCGGATGCCACGAGGTCTGTGGAATCCCGGTGGTGGCTCTGCCAGCGATTCCCAAAGGGAAATGGCCAGGCCTGGTCATCCCCAGGACCCTACCTAGCTGAACACTGGGTGTTGGACATTCCCACGGGAGGGGAGAAACTATGGGCTCCAGGCCTTGCTCTCCCACTGAGGTCACCTGATGGCACTGTCCCCTCCCCCCCCAGAGAGGGTGCTCAACCGAGGAGGTTAATGGGCCTGCCCAACGACCAGCTGGCACATTTTCCCAGGCTTCCGTGATTTGTCCCAAGTGTCCCACCTAGCAGGTGACCCTGCTTTCCCATCTGCTTGGCTGTATGACTTCCATGCCTGCCTCTAGGCCCACCCGCACCAGGAAGGCCGTGCCCAGCGCCCTCCCAGCTACACAGATGCCATCCGGGAGAGCCCTCCGGGCACAAGGCAGGTGCCCACAGCCCTCAAGTCTCAGTCCTCTGAGGAGCGGGAAAAGGACCCAAGGCCCACCCACCCTGCTCACCAACACCCCTGCCTGCCCACTCACCTGCCACCACTCTGAGGGGCGCAACGCCAAGGGTGATACTCTCAGTGCCTCGTTCCTGGCTGCGCCAGCCTGACACAGGGCCATGGGTTACAGCCCCGTGTCCCTCGGGGGCACGCCGTTTCATACTTTTCAAACCTTCCCTTCCGTGCCCACGGGAAGCGCCTCTGTCAGACCGCGCAGATGGGCGAGGCCCCTGCCGGCCTCTGACAGGAGAGCGGGCGCGCGGGAGCTCCAGACACAGCCCCACAGCGGTCAGCCAGCAGCGCAGGCACAGCGCTGCGACGGGCGCCGTGGACTGCGCACACACAAGCAAGCAGGACACACTACAGAGTCCGTACGTCCCCATGTCCTGAGTAGAGAAAGCCGTGTTTATTCACCCACACAAAATGCATATATAGGAAACCTCTCTTCAGGGGCTGGCTGGTGGCCTGCACTCAGCATTGCAGATAAAAATATACGACTTTTGACAAGGATCTAAATACCGTCACATTTTAAAAATCAGAATTCTCTACACAAGTTTTAAGCTGACAGAATCCAAGTTCTGAGTTTTCATGTATAGCTTTAACTTGTTTTAAACACGTTTATTTACAACGTGGATAGAGAATAAGGGGCTATTAAGGCCATTTTATCGTTGTGAAACTGCAAAATATGTACATAAGTACAACCTAATATAGGCAAAGGTTCTAAAACTCATCTTCTCGGATTAACGTGATTGAGAACCAGTGTGGGAGTAAAGCAAGCCCATCGTTAGCACCGACCCACACCGCTGGGGTGTGCGCAGCCTTCTGCAGCTTGCTGGTGCAGGGCTGCCGCCGAGGCGGGCGCTGGCGGGCACCGCGCCCAGGCCGACCGGAAGGGCACCTCGCCGACCTCTCGCTTCCATCTCCAAATTCATCACAAGGTCCGAGGCCGACAACCATTTACATGGAGTCCCGCCACAGGCCAGTCACGCCAAAGTGGAAGGGCAGCCCGCCAGGCCCCCGCACCTCACCTCCGACGCCTGCTGTGACCCGGGGGGTCCCGCTCGTAGCGACGACCCGCTCGCTCGTAAGACCGCGAGCGCTCCCGGCGCTGATCTCTGTAGTAATGACTTTTCTTCTTGTACTTCCCAGAACTGTCTGCCCGCTCCCGTGAGCGGCTCCGAGAGCGGGAGGAGCTTCGGCTCCGAGACTCGTGGGGCTTCTGGGTGGGGCACTTGCAGTCCCGGGCCTTTCGGCAGCTCCGCCCCTTGGAGCCTGCGTAGGGCGCGCTGCGGTGCGCCTGTCGTGGCGGCGAGTCACTCCGGCTGCGCGACCGGCTCTGGGACTTGGACCCTCCAGATGTCGAACCGCTGTCACTTTTCCTGCGAAGGACATGGTGACCAACTGCCCCAGATGCCCAAGGGGCGGCCACCTTGCCTCTGCGCCCTGGGGAAAACACCCTCCCGCCAGCCTCGGGGTCTCCAGGCACACACCTCCTCTTAGGAGACGCGGATCTGGACGGGGACCTCGAGTAGCTCTGCTCCCGGCTCCCGCTCCGACTCCCACTGCCTCGCGCCTTTGGCAAGCTGAGAAGAGGGCAGCAGTCACAGCCTGAGCCGCGCCAACCCTCACAGCCCCTGGGCCACCCAGGCACTCACCCGTTCACTGGGCTGTCGGCCTTGGCTTTCTTCACACCCTCCGTTTTCCTCTTGGCGTTCTTCGCAGACAGTGGGGAAGCCTTGTTCCCTTTACCTTCTTTGGGAGATTCCGCTAGAACCACATACAAAAAGGTAAAACCTGAGCATCGGAAATTACGTGACACAGTGGGTTAGCAGAGCAAGACTGCCCCACCCCCACGGGATTCACTGTGACCTCCTGCTCCCAGCTGGGGATGCAGAGCCCACACACACGCTGAAGAGATGCTGAAGGCTGCCTGCCTGGTTCAGCCTCCCTTGGGGGCTGGTGGCAGGCGCTGTGCCAACTCCAGGGTCTGCCCCAGTCTGTGGCCACAGGTCTACACAACCAGGCAGGCTGCGAAAGTGTTTTGGAAAGCCCGCCCACCGCCTTGCTGATAGAGATAAAAGAACCACGGAAGCAGCTGCTTCAGGAGTCCCATCCCATCGGAAGGTCGCCAGGTGTCTGCTGGTGCTCCAGGGCCTGCTGTGCTCAGACAGGTCTGGAGAAAGGGGGTCGGCCCTGCAGGGTGGGGACTCACCAGGCTTGGGGGCAGGCGAGAACCCTGAGGGGCCGTCCAGGGCCTGGGTGCCGCCCGGCAGCAGGCCCCGGGCTTGTGCCTTTGCCTCTTCGATGGCATGCTTTCTCTTTTCCACCTCACTTTCCAGGTAAGTCAGATCAACCTGGAAAAGCCAAAACCCACCTGGTGAGAAACAGATGCGTCTTGTCAAACACAAACGTCCGTTACGTGAAAAAGAAAAACCAGGCCCACCTTTTTCCGAGTATACAGCTGCAGGATCTTTAAACAGATTTCTTGAATTTGGTCCTCACTTGTTCCAAACAAAAGAAACCAATGGGGGCGATTGGGCAAAGGAATCTGCAAACACAAACGCCAACAACTCTCAGTGCACTGCAGACAAGCCTGCCGGGCACCAAGGAGGCTTCTTGGTGGCACCGACAAGCACAGTCCGGAGAACACTCCGTGAGCGTCCCGAAGGCCAGAGACGGGGCCGGCCTGGATGCCCGCGGCAGCGCAGCACTGACCTCCAGCGTCCGGGCAGCAAGGTAAATGCAGGCACAGGCGATGCTCTCGGGCTGGAACCGCACGAACACGTCTGTGCGGAGGCTGTCGTTCATGTAGTTCCTGAAATCAGATGCAGGAAGGACTGCAACACCCGGGCAACCCAGGACCCCCGTCTGCATCGCCTGGGGAGGTCACTGCTCCTCTAAGGAGGCTACTGCTGGGACTGGGGCTATGCAGTCCTGTGGCCCTCAAGTTCAGGGACAAAGGTGCTAACTGCTTTTTCTGAACACAGGACAGGAAGAAGGGAAATTGTTGGCAAAAAAAAATTTTAAGCTGGCTGAATGTCAGACAATCCGTGTTGCTATGAAAGAGAACCAACTTCAACTTCACTTTTCCCTCTCCACTTTGGCCTGCTCTCATGCAAAGCACAAAGCCTCAGAAAGAAGACAGCTACTGGAGGGGCGAGAGAGCCCTGGGTCAGAGAGACCTAGACGCTCAGAACCCGCAGTGCGGAGAGGCATGCAAACTCAATGGGCTGCTGAGCACAAGCCACGAGGCTTTTCCGAGACCAGCCGTCCACTCGCGTTCCTCTTCCTTCAAGGCGTTCCTTCCTTCAAGACCGCCCGGCCCTTCTTCTTCCACAGGGAGTCCGCGGTGGGGGGATGCCCTGGGAGCCTGGGAACACTGTGTGGGGGGCTCAGCGCCCAGAGGGCAGTCCTCTTCTCAGGCTTAGCAAAGACCCGCTTCCAAACTGTCCCATTGCAACAAGGAGTCTTAAAGTGAACATCCATAAAAATCAAACAAAAGCAACAAAATACTACAAGTTTCAGCACAATCAGTACATTTAAAAGGTTTATCATACTTTAGGAAATAGAGAACTACAGAACATTTACATTTTTCAAAGTTAAACGATTTAAAAATAAGCTACGTTTAACATTTTCCTTCATGTATTTCTCTAAGGTTTAACAGACCAAAATCAGACCTCACGTTAAACTTTATCAATGTTGCACACACAGAGGATTAATTCCATGAGGAACCAGTTAAATAGGTCAGATAGTCAGTGCTCCCGACACCCCCGTACTAGCGTCAGGCTGCACCCACAGGGGAGCCAGATGCTGCTGGGCTCTGACTGACCCCACCCCGCCCCCACCCCGGTCTTGCTGCTCCTAAGGCCCGGGGGGTACAGACAGCAATTAATTACATTCTACACAGGCCTGGGCGGCCCTGGCTCTGGCAGTTCTTGCTCCAGGCACCAGGGGGAACCCAGAACGAAGCTGGGCGATGACACCAAGGCCACACGAACCAGAGCATTTCAAGTGAACAGTTCAACATTTCATAAACATTTCAGTTCTAATAATAAGGTTTCAGTGCTCAGGTAGCAATAATAATATTAACCCGTTGACTTTTAAAGTACTAAAAACAAAACAAAGTCCTCAAAACATACATTTAAACTTATCGCTGCATATGAAAGGTTACAATGTAAACATGTCCCTGGAAGAGCTTAAAGATGCAAACCTTTCACCGGAAGCCCCGCTCGGTGCTGGAAACAGCAAGCCGGGGCTTCCAGAAGAAACGCCGAGATCCCCACGGCAGCCTCCACCCGCCAGCCAGCTCTGACAGCTGTCCAACACGGCTTTTTGTCGCGGAAAGGTGCTGCATCTTTATCGCACAGGTGGGCACAGCGGTGCAAAGGGACAAACGCCCCCGGTCCCAACAGTCCCCGTCTAGTCAGCACGGTTACCAAGCAGACAGAGGTTAGCGGGAAGCGCGGCCGCCAGAACCACAGCAGCAGCGGGCCCGCACTAGACTACCGTGAGCATACCACCATCTAGGGCCGGCCTTCGGCGGAGAGCCTGCGCGGCGTGGCTGGGGACGGCGCTGTCCCTGCACCGAAGCGCGCGGACAGTAGAGGAGAAGTCTTAGTCACTTACCCTCAGAGGCTACCCTTCGATTGAAAGAGTACAGAAAAGAAAAGTCAAAATAGGTTCTCTACTAGACATAGCACCAGACAATTCAGGCAGCAAAAATATGACCCTCGCAGACTTCTCTCAGGGGGAAGAACTCACAAAGCACCGGGCACCGAACTGCTACTTCGGGCTGCGCTTCCAGCAGACAATGAAATCAGCCCCAGAGCCGCAGCCAACTTGGCTGTCCGCGCGGCCCCCACCCCTCCGCAGGCTCCTAGAGAGGCAGCCGGATGCGATCTCAGGGGCGACCCACCCCCGGGGAAGCCCACTGCCTGCTCTCCAGGGTCGGGAGGGTGTGGGCCGCCTTACCGTCACACCAGTGCCTGACATTGGGGAGGCGGGGTGGGGCCTACGCGGCGGGAGCACCGGCACTCGGACAGCCCACAGCCTCGTCACGGGACCGACTACCCACTGCCCACGCGCCTCAAACCAACACTCCTGCACTGCCCTGGCGGGCCCCACGGAACAAGGAAGGCCAACTCACCATGAGGTCTGGACCAGGTGTTGGTTACGCTCACACTCTAACACCTGAAGGTACATAACGATTATCTGGAAGATACGGGTCAGGCAGTCATTACCAGGAATCGTGGGGACCCAGACTCAGATCTCGAGGGCGTCCATGCAGCAAACAGCCTCATGCTAGACCCCGGGTGGCTCCTGGGCAGAGGCCTCGTGTGCCGCTCAGCTGGAGGAGTTTTTGCTGATGCACCTGCCCCCTGCCTTGCAGCCAGGCAGGGGGGCTCAGGGCCCAGGCTGCAGGGCCCCGTCTCTCGCGCATTATTGCCAGCGTGATCGACCGGTGTGCCCTAAACAGCTCTGTACTGGGTCACCGCCTCACACAAAACACTGCGGAAACACTTCCAGCACACAAAGACGAGCTTTTAAATCCGAGTTGAGTCACGTACTGAGATTTTGCATCGATGCCAGGAAGTCACGTGAGCGAGAGAAACGGTATGAGGAAACCCGCCAGTAAAAGGGGGAGGAGCACAGGTGCCAAGGGCAGCCCCCGCTGAAGGAGCCGGGGCGCCAGCGGGCCCAGCCGCTCTGTCAGTTTCCCAGGGAAAGGGTTCAGGATTCTTCCAACTCCCCGGTAAGAGGCCATGAGGCCGCTACTACAGCAACTTTGGAAAGTTAGCGGTTGAGAGAGAGAGGAGCAAACTGACAGCCTCCATTTTCACAAGTTCATCACTATTTTCGGGAACTCAAAACTTGTCAGGTGCCACTCTCAAAGCTCTTGAAATACTACCACCAAAGTTAACAGTTGAGGCAGAAAGCTAAGAAGGGCAGAGCACGTTGAGGTCCTGGGCGTAGACCGGAAGCCACGGCAGGGACAGGGTGACCCTCCTGCCAGCTCTCCACCTGGGTGAGGACCGGGGGTGGGGGGGCCCCGCGGGGCAGCAGAGCTGCCTACCCACCTTGTGAGGGTGCTTCACGTGAACGCAGAAGCCCAGCTCCTTGAGGACCCGTCTCTCCGCCTTTATGACCTGGTTCTTCAGGTTCACGTATTCTTGGTCCAGCGCCAGAGGCGCAGGCTTCCTATGGGGAAACAGCCCGGTGGTCAGACAACACGGCCTCCCCCGACCCCGATGGCGAGAGCCCGCCACGAACGCTGCAGAGCCGTGTGGCAGTCGTCTCCCCTTCCTCCCTTCACGCAGTCCTCACCCAACCCCACGCTGACCTCCGTGTCTCCTCAGGGGCCCCCTCTCCTCACAGAGGCACAGCAGTGCAGATGCCACCGAGCGCAGGCGCCGGCTGGGGAGCAGCGAAAACCGGGGAACCACAGGAAGCACTCCCCCCAACAGCCGAGGCTGCATCTCCCGCAGCGTGCCCACCTGCGCTAGAGGCACCCGGTCTGGGACAAGGTCTGCCCAGTGGCCCCCAACCCAGGGCGACCATTTCGTCCGGGGCCACAGGCCCGTCCGGAGGTGGCTCTGTCGCCACCACAGAAGGGGCAGCAGTTCGCATCTGCTGCACAGTGGCCACCCTCGAGTGGCAGGACACCCCCACAACCAAGACCCCACGGGCCCCAAACGTCACGAGGCCAAGGTGGAGCCCCGTTCCAGAGCTTTCAGGGAGCAGCGCCAGACAGAAAACGGTGGCCATAGAGCCTGGCCCTCCATGCTGTGGTCCCTGCACGTGCTCAACAGCTCAACCGTGGGGACCCCTGGGCACGCATTTAAAACTCTCATGTCCTGTATCTTGCCTCAGAAACTCAAACATCACTTAATAACATGCGCCGCCCACGCCCCACCCGGTGCCGCCAAAAAAAAAAAAAAAAGAGAGATGGACACTCGTGACAGCTGCAACGCAGACGCACTTCTTCTCTCTCAGCTGCCGAAGGCGGTGAAACACGTTCATGACGTCCCGGATCCGCCTGGGAGCCTCTTCTATTTTGGAGGCCAGGTGAACGCAGGCCATCGACACGTGCTGAAACGTAAGCATCACAACACACGGGTTTGTTCCCGCGCCGACGGCCTCCTACAGCTCCCAGGGCAAACAGCAGCTGCAGAGAGCGAGCCCACCCGGCCAGCACTAGGGGCTCCCAACAAGCACTCGGAGCAGCACTCTTGCCAGGAAAGGCAGGAACTCGGCCCCATGAGCAATCGGGCAAGACAACCAGCCCGGTTTCCTCCAACACATCTCTGGAGGAAGGAAGCCCAGGCGGAAGCCCTCACCTCCATGGAATGCTTCACAAAGGACTTGGTGTAGAAGAACCGCTGGAACAACACCTGCCCAGTAGCCATAGCCACCTAGAACAGACGAAGGGAGTCCTCGCATTAAACGCACACAACTCGCGGACTTCGCGGGGCTCTCAACAGAGTTTTTAAAAAAATGAAAAAGACACGTCTTCCACGTCCACAGAGAGCCTTCGCGTCCGCGGCGGGCCGGGTATGGCGAAGCGCTGCGCCCGGGCCGGGACAGAGCCGGGCGGGCCCTACCACCAACAAAGGGCCCAGCCGCCTACCCCTGCGCCCGCGCGGCGGTTATCTCGTCCCCAGGCTCTCGGCTGCGCCCTCACCTGCGGCAGACGGAGCAGGATGCCGGCCGCCTGGATGAGCTCACATCCCACCACGCGGAGGTCGGTCTCGGTGTCGGGGTCAAGACCACTTGACATGGACGGCGTGAAGCGGAGCTTGTCGTCAGGCAGGAGGCAGTTCTCCAAGGTTATGAGCACCCCGGAGTACAGCCGGTCCCCAATCAGCACCCCTTGGGACCCCGGGGCTGTGTTCCCCGAGCCTGGGGTCCCGGCGGCTGCTGCGGGGGCCGCTGGCCCCGGGGCTCCGGCCACGGCCGTCGCAGCCGCCGCCGCCGCCATTTTGTGCCGCTGACTCCTCTTCGGGCTCCTTCCCGGCAGGGCGGCTCCTCGCGACGTTCTACAGCCGCGGTCGCCCCGCCCTGCTGCATGTCATTGGCTCGGCCGACGGCCGGCCTGGCAGCTCCTTGCTACTATTGGCTAAGAGGCCTGCCCGTCAGTGTCGCGGACGACGCCGGAACCGAGCGCGGCCGGGGTTTTGGCTCGTTACCCAGGGGGCCCCGCGGCACCCGGGAGAGGCCCCCGTCTGGGCCTCGACCCGGAAGCACTAGGCTTAGGTGTTTTTCCCCCACCACCACCGCTCCGGGCCACTCGGTTGTAGCTGCACCTCCAGAGACTCAGGAGCTCGCGAGTTCCTCACTGCAGCCCGAAGGCTTCTTGGAGTCCCGCTTTTCCCGAAGCGGCTTGCGGGCAGCCTGCAGGCACTTGAGTGAGGATCCGGGCCGCAGACGGTGTGAGTCGGCGGGACGACCCCTCCACCAGGGAGCTCTCAGGTTTCTGAGTCTGTCTTCCCACTGCTGGATTGAGTTCCAGGGGTCTGGTGGGAGCCCGATGGTCCGGGGCTTGGGTGGAGGGGTAGGGCCTCGGAGGCCCCCTGGGAGGTGTTTGAGAGTGGTGACATGGATCACAGAAAAGTTAACCCTGACAGGGCGTGTGGGAGGAGCTTTCACACCGGTGTCACCCGGGGAGCCCTGTGGGGTCGGCTCCGGGGTCCCGACCGAGCACCTCGGGGGCGAATGCCCCCGCCCTTAACTTGCTCTTCCGCTCTCTCCGGTACTTTCCCCATTTTCCTCCGGGCGGAAACCTCCAGATGGCTGGCCTTGGCATCCCATTCTGGATCGCAGTCCGTCTTTACCCCGAATGAATTATTTTTGCTGCGTGGACACCTAGCCGACTTCTTACCTACGTGCGGCATATTTGCGGCTCATCCCAGAGAAGACCCCCACGGCTCCGGGGCTGGTGAGCAAACAGGTGTGGCGCCCACAGAGCCATCTGGGCTTCCTGTTTTTCTTCTGGGCCTGAGCTTCTGCGGGTTTGTTCTGAAGTTTTCTGGGCTTTATCCAGGATCTATTTACAGGGCTCTTTTTCACCCCGTTTGCCTCTATCAATACGTGGCAGTTGGTGCTGGTGCGGTCATTCGTTTCCAGTTTTTAGTGAATCCAGGTTTGGGGACACAAATATTTATACCAGATCACTAAAGTTCTTGCCTTCAGAATAGAGTTCAAAAGAAACAACAAAAAGCATTAAAGAAAAAAAGACAAACACCCTGGCTTGTGTGGCTCAGTGGATTAAGCTCGGGCCTGTGAACCAAAGGGTTGCTGGCTCAGTTCCCAATCAAGGCACTTGCCTGGGTTGCGGGCCCGGACCCCAGTAAGGGGTGCAGGAAAGACAACCACCACAATGTTATGCTTCTCTCTCTCTCTCCCTTTCTTTCTCCATTACCCTCTATGTAAAAATAAGTAAATAAAATTTTTAAAAAAGCAAAACATTATTGTGTCCGCAGGGAAGAGTAGCAGGAAATATTTAATTTGATGCTTCTACAAAGTCCATGGCAGCATGAGGAAAGGCATGCCTGCAGGAGTCGTGGGTAGGGGCCAGGCCACCCCTGGAGCTGTGGTAAGGGGCTTGGACTTCATCCTACACACAGTGGGTGCCCATGACGTGTTTGTAAACTTAACAACCCTTCTGGACTCCATGGATGACCCTCCACGCCTTCGTGTGTTACACCCCGAGGTCTCAGGGTTACTGCCTGCCAGCCTCTGGGGGTACTGAAGTCACCTGGCTGTGCGCTGCTGTCCATCTGGAGCAGACGAGGCATTGGTCATCTGCTGCAAGGGTTACCCAGCCGTTCTCCAGGACTGAGGGTGGACTGAGGGTGGAGAGGGAGGAATTTCTTCTTGTCTGTAAACCCCAGCAAACTGCTCATCGCTGGCTGTGCCCGGCTGCTTGCCTATCCCCTGCGCAGCAACTGGCCAGAGACGAAGGGAGAGCGGGTGGCTCTACCCTGTCCGTGCCAGGCTGCGGGGCTGGGGAACAAGCTACCGTTGTCTGCCACACCCGCATCATCCTTTACTGAGAAAAAGCTGCTCCAGGGCAGCCTGCGGTGCTCACAGCTCACCTCGAAGGGCTGGTTCCTCCACCCTGTTGCCCAAGCGGTAGGCGCTCTCTGAGGAGCACGTGCACCGAGCCCCGTGTGCACAGCAGGACACCGTACCAGTGCAACAGAAAAGTGAGCAGGACTCCTCCTCCCTGGGCCTCCAAGTGTTTCCGGTCTAGTGGCCAACATTGCACATGGTGACAAGGGCCAGGAGTGGGTCTCTTTGGGGGCAGTGCAGTGACTGGAGCCAGAAGAGATGTTAGTCCACAGTGAGGATGCAGAGAAATGGAAGGATTCAGATCACCAGGCAGTAGATACCCAGGGCCTGATTGGCTCTGGATGGGGTTGGAGGTGGGTGTCCACCCAAGGAAAGTTCCCAGAAGGACCTCCAGAGGATAGATGGAGGACAGTGTCACCACAGGACCCAGCAGGGGAGCAGTGAGTTGGGGAAGGCAGATGTGCATGGCCAGCCATGAAGGCAAAGGTGGGCCTGCAGAGCTTCCCTGGGCAGGGGGAGGCCCAGTGGGTAGGGGGGGGGAGGAGGAGGAGGAGGAGGAGGGAAGTGTATGGTCCTTGGGGGTCAAGGGCTGACAGTATCCACTGGATTTGGCTCCAGGGGACAGCTTTGGTGAGAGCCGTTGGGAATAACTGCAGACCCAGCGACGAGAGGCTGGAGCGGAGACCAGAGCTGGCTGGGAGGAAGGACGGCACGCTCCGCAGGTGGAAGGGTTTCACGGAACAGGAAAGGCTGAGTGTGCAACCAGCTCCCAGAGGGCAGAGGGAGGCACCGACCCCGAGCAGGCCAGGGCACAGCCTCCATGTCCTCTGGTGGCGGTGGTTGGAGCAGGGGTGAGAGAGGAAGTGTGGGGCCAGCAGAGCTGCTGGGAAGTTAGTGCAGGGAACTTCTTCCTGGGCTGGACTCTGAACTCAGGTTGAGTACCTGGTGATCTGATGGTCACCAGCCTGTCACCCCTCCTGGGCTGGGGAGGGAGGGGAGAGCAGGGAAACAGGCTGGTGTGCAGAAGAGCTGAGCCATGGGGTTCCTGTTGGAAAGGCTGCGGGGAGGGTGAAGCACAGGTCTGTGGGTGCTAGACAAGCACCCACAGCTCTGAGGGGAGCCAGGGTTGGAGCTGAGCACCCTGGTGCAAACAGCCCCTCGTAGGAGAGGATCTGAGGTCCCAAGAGGAAGGCCCGACGCAGGTGACCACCCCACAGCCTCTTCCACATTCGCTTGATGCCGGAGGACACAGCTCAAAACGCCAATCACCATACGAGCTTTATTCCCAGCACAGCCTGTTAACACGTGGTGTTGCTGGCCTGTCCCGAGCAGGACAGACAATGCTTTACCCTCATACCTGTTACTGAAGTGTAAATTACAACCACACAAGTCAAACGCAGCACACTCCCAGCAGGTGATCCTTGGCCCCTTTCTGAGTTACGAGCATCAGGGGGAAAAGCCTTTCCCTAAGACACTTGGCCAGGGAGGGCAGGGAGGGCAGGGGTCCCCTCAATGGTACTGTGCCACTCTGGAAAATACGCCTTCGGGCTCCTTCCCGTCCCCCAAGGCAGCAGCAAATCCTTCCTGCCTCCTCCTCTTGGCCAAAGCAGCCAAGGATTTAAAAGTCTTTGGTTCGTAGATGGCTAGGTCGGCCAGCACCTTCCTGTTGAGCTCCACCTGGCACTGCGCACAGAGGGAGAGCCCGAGTCAGAGCCAGAACCGCGTTCTGCTGCGGCAGAGAGATCGCCCCCCGTCCCACGGGCGTGTGCGCACACGAGCTCGGCTCCAGGGCCGGCCCCGTCCTCGCAGGACACAGCGTCTGTCTGGGGAGGGGGCTGGTGGGGCAGGGGATGGGAAGGAGCAGTGAACTCTGTGCACAGAGGAAACTGGAGGATGAATATGGACAAGGAGGTGACTGGAGAGAAGGCTGGCGTCCAGTCCTGGTGCCAGGAAGCCAGGGACCCTGTTTGGGGTCATGATCATCACCCAGGTAGAACTACGCCCCAGGGCCTGGGGTGACCCTTGAAGTCAGTTCAGAAGAGGAAACGATCATTTCCATTTACAAACAATGAAACAAGACACACGCAGAGGAGGCAGGGATGAAAACCAGATGCTCCCAACTCCCATGAAAGCCAACCAAGTCGTCCAATGAGCAAAACTGGAGGTGACTTCGGAAAACAGGTGCGGAGGTGGGAGGGTCGCCATGCAGCACATGCAGGGGGAAGGGAGCCTGCCCCACCGCCTGGGACCTGTGTGCCCTGGGCAAAGCCCTTCTCCTCTGGAGGCCTCAGGTCCCCAGCAGGACCCCAAGGGTCTCTGTCAAGTGCCAAAGCCAGGAATTGGGACAAGGCAGAAACACAACCCGCCCCCCTGGGACAGCGCAATCGCCAGATGAAACAATTGCTAGGACTTCCTGAGGCTTGTTTGCTGCCTCTAAGACTCCCCTCCTTTTTAACTGTGAGTTTCCACTTTACCTGCTGCTATATCAGAACTCATTCACAGTCAAAACTTTGAAATTAAAGCGAAAGCCACATTTTCTCTACCTTTTCCCCTTGATGGGGAACCACCAGGGCTAGTGTCTCGTTAGCCCGTGCCCATTTCCCGTCCTTCCACCAGCAGAGCAAGGGCACAGCTGGTACAGGGAGTACCGGAACCTGCCGGAACCCACCCAGAGAGCGGAAGCCGTGTTCAGGGGCTAACACTGCGCCGCCATGGGGCGGGGCCACACCCGCGGGTAGCCATTGAGTGTCTCGACAGGGCCACACTCTCAACCGTACCTTAATTAAATTGGCAACAAACGCTGGGTACTTCAGGCCGTGTTCCTCGGAGGCAGCTGTGATGCGATTGATCCAGAGCTGAGACAAGAGAACGTTGAGATGCTTAAAAACTAATGAGATGCTACAGCCACACCGCCCAACAAAGGTTCTGGCTGACCCAGAAGGGTTTTGTAAAAGCAAAGAGAAGCCCTGGCTGGTGTGGCTCAGTGGACTGAGTGCAGGCCTGCAAACTGAGGTGTCATCAGTTCGATTCCCAGTCAGGGCAGGTGCCTGGGTTGCAGGCCAGGGCCCCAGTAGGGAGCATGTGAGAGGTAACCACACGCTGATGTTTTTTTGAAAACAAGTAAATAGAAAAATCTGTTTTCTTTTCAGGCAAACAGGCTTGCAATACAAACAGAGAGGAGTGGCTGGTGCTCCTCACTCCAACGCCAGCTTCCCTCTCTGCAAGGCAAGCACTGGTGTGCAGTGAGGTGGGTGCACAGCCCACTCGCAGGCACAGAGAGCAGAGATGCACGGGGCTGTGGCAGATTCACGCGGAGCGCTACCACGTGGGATGAAGCAATGGAGGGAGAACAGCCAGAGGGAGCAGGGTCTGGCTGAGGAGCAAGCAGCAGGGTGTGCCAGGGCAGGGGGGGTCCAGGCTGGAGGTCGGAGAGAAAGATCTGGAAGGATGAGCCAGCGACGCAAACGCTTCTGAGTGGGTCTCTTCCATTAAACGATAGGGCCCCTCTTCAACCGCCCTGCACCCAACGTGAAGACTCGAGCCCATTCTGTCTCTGCTTCAGTGGTTCTCGCGTTTGATCGCGCGTAGGAATCTCCCACGGGTCTGTTAAAACGCTGCTGGGCGCCACCTCGCCTCCAGCATTTCTGCTTCAGTGGGTGCAGGCAGGGCGTGGAAATCTGCACCCCTAACAAGGTCGCACCCTAGGAACCTCTGCTCAGGCCCCCAGGCCCTGCTCCCACCTCTGCACAGCACACTGGGACAGAGCACAGCAGGGTCGGAGGGCCAGGGACCGCATGGCCTCTACCCCCCCCCCAGGCACGAGCAGCACAAGGATGACCCACGTGCACAGGGACAGTCACAGCGCCGGGACCCTAATCCGTGGTTACCAGCACGTATCCGATTTAAAGGATCAGAACTAGCCCCCATACACACTCACTCGACCTGTATCTACAGAGAGTAGCTGATGGGGACCCGGGGTCACAGCATGCAACAGCAGAAAGATCTCTCGTGGAATCGACATTCGGGTGGGGGTGGGGGACGAGTCACAAACAACCGAGCACGTAAAACGAGGGGCAGTGGATGCTGAGGTCACGAAAGCCCGATAGGTGCCGACCGGGGCAGGTGGTGCGCCGCAGAAACCCCCGAGCAAATTGCGCGGGAGGGACCAGGGCCGCGGACGAGGTCCGGGTAACCAGGTCGAGTGGGCTCGCCTTTCTCACGAGTGGGACGGGCGCGGGAGCAGCAGACACGGCGGAGTGGTTGGGCAGAGCGGGGGCGCCGGCGACAGGGATCCTGCGCTGGCGATGAGGAGGGGAAGCCAACCAACCCCTGAGAGGCGGGGTCTGGTTTCAAATACGTCGGCATCCCCGGCGGGAGTGGAGGGCGGCCGGCCAGCCCCTCAGCCCGGGGAGACACGGCTCTCGGGCCGCGACGCGGGGCGGGACGCCAGGACCCCCGGGGCCAGGCTCACCGTCCTCAAGTTCCTCCTCTTCAGTCTCCGAGCTTTCGTGCACTTCACAAACGCTCTTATCACAGCCCGGACGGCCAGCCGGTAGCAGCGGTTCTTCCTTCCGCGGAAATGCTGGGTCAAGAAACGGGAAAGAAAGGCCGTCGGCGGGGCCCGCGGGCGCCCGGGGCGCGCCCGGGGGCGCGGGGCGCGCGCGGCCAACTCACCCGCGCATGCTTCAGCACCTCCTGGACCCGCCAGTAGCGGTCGGTGACGCGGACCCGCAGCCAGAGCTGCGAGGTGAGGAAGACCATGGCGCCCCGGGCTGGGGGGTCTCCACTCAAAGACGCACGCGCCGCGCCGCACCAGCGCTTCCGGGTCAGTGGCCGACCAAGGACTTCCGGGGCATCGTGCGTTTGCCCCAGCCCCGCTGCCGCCCTGTTCTCTTGCGCATGCCCGTGCGCGGCGGGACCCGGACGGGGCGTGGAGTGGAAGGCGCCTGACCCGAGCGATGGGTCTGCAGAACGTGGGCCGCCGTGGGCCGTGCGGAGACTAAGGGACCAATCAATGTAGGCCGCCGCTGAGTGAGCCGGGACCGCGTCCCGCAGGGTGCAAAGGCCACGTATTGTGCGGTTGCGTCCCACGGAGTGCCCAGACTAGGCGGATCCACGGACACCAAGCCCAGGGAAACAGCGGGGAGAGAGGCTGCCAGGGGGCAGGGGTTGCATAACGCTGTGGAAGCCCTAAATGCCACCGAATGGGACCCTTTAAAATGCTTGAACTAGTAAAATTTACATTTCGTCTATTTTACCACAATAAAATATGGTGAGGGGGGCACAAAGTAGGTGCAATTTCCTCGTAACGTTTTGTTAGATACGATTTTAAGTTCTAAAAAATTGCAACTCTAGTTGAAGGAACTCTCCAATATGCTTTCCCTGAATGTATCAACTGTTTACATTTTGCTCCTTTTGAAATCATTCTCTAGAAATGGCTTTAAAGATTTTATTATTTAGCTATTTATAGAGGGGAAGGGAAGGGAGAAGAGAAAGAGGGAGGGGATTGCCTCTCGAGCGCCCCCAACTGGAGACCTGGGCATAAACCCAGGCATGTGCCCTCACTGGGAATCGAACCAGTGACCTCTAGGTTCACAGGCCAGCACTCAATCCACTGAGCCACACACAGCAGCCAGGGTAACAACTGTCTGCTTCAGCTGTACTTGGGCTTTCATCTTGGGGGTTGGCCAAGCGGCAATCGGGAGATACAGGCCATGGAAAGCAGATTTTACTACATTGCCCAAGAGGAGGGGACATGCCAGGCCCCGCTGGACCACAGAGGGACAAGTATCAGTGAGGAAGCAGGATTGGCGAAAAGCTTGGCCAGTGCAGTTCTGGGGGCTACTCCGGGCGGGGTGGGGTGGGGCAGGATAGGGGAACCTTGTCGGACTGGCTGGTTGGATAATGCCAGAGGCCTTGCTGCAGCCGCTGGCCGTCTCGGCTGTGGCACCTGGCCCTGGGAATTTAGGGCGGGCACTATCAGCAGGGCGTGTGAGCCTTGGGTTGCAGGGGACCTATAAACAACTGTGGCCCTGGGGTTTGGCCCTGTAGTTAACGGGTACAAGTAGGCAAATGTCAAATCTAAGAAAACACAGTCAGAACTCCCTCCTGTACGGAGAGAGCAGCTGAGGGCAACACCCCCATGGTGGACAGACAAAGGGGAGACCATCAGGTTTTGATCAAATAAAAGGCCACGACTCAAGTCTCTCTGCCGAAGATTGTGGGGCAGGCCAGAGCTGCACAGGTGACGCGCTGCTGTCCCAAGCCAGGCCATGGGCCGGTTCCTGGGGCTCAAACCACTGTCCGCCCCTTCTGCAGGAAGGTCTCGGCTGGGCTGTTCTCAAGCCACACCACCCGTGGCCTCAGCCCAGAAGGGCAGAGCCTGGGACAGGACCAGGGCCATGGGACTAGGGAGCTTTCTGTCCAGCGCTGGCCGCACAGGCTCAGGCCCACGGGGCTGTGTGCCCCTAGCCGTCATTCTGCACCCTGCCAAGGGTGGGCCCGGGCCAGTTCCCCCTCGGACACCAGGTCCTGGGCCGCCTCACCCTACAGTGTGCTTACGGCGGGGCTGGCACCCCGGCTCAACAACAGGTCTGCGGTGGGGCCATGGCCACGCTCCACAGCGAGGTGCAGGGGTGTCCTGTGGAGCCAGCCGGTAGCGTTGACCTGTGCACCGCTGTCCAGGAGGTGGCTGGCGACTTCCACGTGGCCTCCCCGAGCAGCATGGTGCAGAGGGGTGAGGCCCAAGGAGTCTTGAGCATCCACCTCCGCTCCCCAGGCTGCCAGCAGCTGGACGGCAGGCAGGTGCCCCCTGGCGGCCGCCCGGTGGAGTGCAGCGCGTCCGTGCTTGTCCCGGAGGCGCGGGTCCGCCCCGTGGTCAAGCAGCACCTCCATGTCCTGGAAGAGGAGGGGAGAGCGAGGCAGGGGCCAGCTCGGGCCCAGGAGGGGGAGGGGCTGGGGCCACCGTGCCACCGGCCCGACCCAGACCTCACCTGGTCCGTGTCACCTAACCACCTCTCTCTCAACACTGTGTCCCCATTTGGTAAATGAGCCGAAGGTGCTGGGTGGGTGGGGGGCTCTGCTTAGCAGGGGCATCAAACTCATTCTCACCGGGGGCCACAACAACCTCGCAGTTGTCTTCAAAGGGCCGAATGTAATTTCAGCTCCTTAACAGTTAAGGAGCAGTTATATTTATTTAACAGTCCTAAAATTATTTCGGCCCTTTGAGGGCAACCGCAAAGCTGTTGTGGCCCCCGGTGAGAATGAGTTTGACACCCTTGGCTTAGAGACTACCACTTGTCCCCCCCATGGTCCTTAGACCGAACTCAAGACCCGCAGCGCCTTGCCGGCCAATCCCGTTGTCTGGGGGCTAGCTGGACCCAAGCGCACGCCTGGTGCTCAGTAGACGGTCGTTGTTGCGGGGCACCGGAGTAAACCCGGATGCCCGGCCAGGCACGCTCCCCAGGCTTCCCGGAGACGTCACACACCCGGAGCGCAGTCAAGGCTGCGGCCTGCCCGGCTCTGCCTCCGCCTGCCCGCAGGGGCCGCTCTGCCGGCGCCATACGCACACCTGCGGTGGACGGCCCACCTCCCGGGGCAAAGGACACTCCCCTGCAACCTCCCCGTCACGGCGGTAGGGAGGGGGTTGCTCAGGCCGGGAGGTACCTGCTGGCGCCCCAAATCAGCGGCGACGCTGAGCGCGGTGGCTCCCACGCCGTCCCGGGCGTCCACCTGCGCGCCACAGTCCAGGAGCAGGCGCAGCGCCGCCGTGCGCCTCGCTGCGGCCGCCACGAGCAGGGCGCCGTCCAGGCTGGCGCCGCCCCCGGTCGCCAGCAGCTCCAGCACCGGCAGCCGGCCACCCGCAGCCGCCCAGTGCGCCGCCGTCCAACCGCACGCGTCCGCCGCCTCCGGGCCTGGGCCTGGCGCACCCAGCAGGAGCCCAGCCAGCAGTGTGCGGCCCAGCGCGGCCGCGCAGTGCAGCGGCATGAGGCCGGCCCTGGAGCGCGCTGCCGTCGGGGCTCCGCGACGAAGCAGCAGCTCTGCCACCTGCGAGTGCCCCTGCCAGGCGGCCTCGTGCAGCGGCGTGCGCCCCGCGCGGTCCGTGGCTCCCACTGGCGCCCCGCGCTGCAGCAAGAGCCGCACCAGGGGCACGTGGCCGCGCAGCACGGCCAGATGGAGCGGGGTCCTTCCCGCGCTGTCCCTGCAGAGCAGGACTCGAGGAAGGGGACGGCTGGTGGATAAGATCTGGCCCTGTCCCGTGGGGTGAACGGGGCCCCTTCCCAGTTCAGGGAAGGGACTCAGGCTGGGGGAGGGACGTGCTACTTTACCCCTGAGGGAACCCCTCCTTCCTGCTCAGAGGTGGGACCTCTGCCCCCACTTCCGGTGGAGAGACCCTGCGCTGCGGGGGGCTCACCTCTCCTCCACACTGGCCCCCTGCCGCAGCAGCTGCATTGTGAGGCCTGGGTGACTGCTCCACACGGCCTGCATCAGGCACCCCCAGGCCTGTGGGGCACTGGGACCCTCTGCCCCGGCTCCCAGGGCCTCCTCAGAGCCCAGCTCAATCCACCTGAGTTCCTGCTCTGCTCCTGCCTCAGTCAGGTCCTGCTTCCCAGGCTCTGAGCTCCCAGAATTCACCTGAGAAGAACAAGAATCCTGTTTGGATGCTGGAGGCCCGGGGCCAGCCCCAGCCCCCTGTTCCCAGGACAACAGGGACTCTTTCTTCCAGGGAACCAGGCCACCAGCAGGCTTAGTTACCCACGCTGGGAGGCTGCCCAGGGGCTCTGCCCTCTGGTGGGGGGGCCTCTCCATGTTCATCCTGGTCCAGCTGCAGCCTGGTGGCCCTCACCAGGAACCGCTTCTGAATGGGTAGAGGACAGTGGTGTGTTTGCCCTGGAGGGCCAGAAGGCTAGAGCTCTGTGTGTGTGTGTGGGGGGGGAGCAGAGCCGCCGCCTGCTGCCCCCCCGCCCCCGGGGCCAGGCCAAGCGCTGCTTCTCCACACTGTTTACCCATCAGTGTAAGGAGAGGCCCTGCCTGGCAGCCACCGCCCCCACCCCAGGGCCTGTTCTCCTCCACCAACTGCCAGGGCCCCGAGAGACAAAGGCCAGGCAAGCAGGTGCACGCCCAAGGGCTGCAGGTCCCCTGAGGAGCACAGCCTTTGATGGGCCAGGACTTGCCCCTGCCCCCCCCACCCAGTACCCATGTGCCTTCCATGGGTCCCTCCTTCAGGTCCTGCCCCTCTATCCCGCTCCCGTCCCCGCTAAGGCCACTGCCAGGTAGAGCCTGGCCTCTACCCTGATTCCGGGTTGGGAGGTGGACAGCGTGAGGCGGGACCCTTTCTTCCCAAGCCGGGCAACCTGGCTGAAAGGGCCTGGGGGAGGAAGCCCCAAGAGACAGATGCTGAGGCAAGTCAGTGAGGCCGTGACAGGCAGACTGCTGGGCAGCCGAGGGAGGGAGCTGGGCGGACGGGAGACTGCAAACCGCTGGAAATGGTGCTGCAGGAAGGGACCTGAGTACCACCCGCAAGGTGGTCGCCTCCGTTCCTGGGCCCTGGGGCAGGCTCCGCCTGTCCATCCCCCAATGGCTGGGGAAGGCCACCTGAACAGGAGAAGCCCCCCGGCAGGAGACGCTCCAGCTGCCTCTCGTGACTGTCCACCAGGAGGCAGCACAGCTTTGGGGCTGTCGCTCCCACCCCAGCCCCCACCCTCTGGCACCCAGGGATGAGGTGTCACCTGGGCCCCACCCTGTTCTCCCCCCAAGAGGGGCAACAGAGCCTTAGCCCCTCCCTAGAAAGCAGCCCTGATAGGTGTCAGGACCAAAGGGTGGGTCTCCACGCAGGAGGCTAAGGGACCCCACTCACCACCAAGCCATGGGGACCCTACCCCACGAGCCTCGGTCACTCTGCTCAGATGTCACTTCCTCCCAGAGGGGCCCTCAACTGACCATAATTGGAGGCAAGCTTGTCCCCTGCCAGGTTCCATTTTCTTCTTCGCACCTGTCATTCCATGAAGGTACCTGTTTTATTTCAAGTATCCGCCTTCCTCTTTCAGAATGAAAGCTCCCTGCAGCCCCATCCCACGGGGGACATCGAAAAGACTGGGCCGGATCACAGGCAGCATCGCCAGGGGGGTGAGGAGCCAGCAGAGGGCGCCCTGTCGTTGAGGATCCACTTGGGGCCGGTGGCACCCTGTCAGAGCCAGGGAAGGCTCAGAATACCCGCTGACAACCTCCCCACACCCTGCCACAGCCTAGGGGGCCTCTGCCGGGTCCTGCAAGGTCAGCAGGATGCCTGCACAGAGCCACACCCCCATCAGCCGCACTCATCACCAAGTCCTCAGGGCCTGGAGCTAAGCGGACCCACCTGAGGACAGGGTGGGGCTCGGAAGGAGATGAGACAGGTATGCTCGCCATCGGTAATCTCTGCCCAGACATTACCACCCGCAGCATTTTTTACCCCACGTTCTCTGTCTGATTAAACAAGCAGCTACAATAAGATCTTGGCGCGTGTGAGCTGAGTTTGTGCCTGGCGACAGGGCGCGGCATGGGCTGCAGGGCAGCCTCCGTCGTCCTGACTGGGCCTGTGGCGGGCTGGAGTTTCTTAACCGTGCCCCTGCCGTCGCCCAGCTCGCAGGTGCCAGAGGGAGCGGGGGAGCCTGAGAGGCCCAGCTCACGTTCAAAGGGAAGGTGGAGGCAAAGGGGCTGCAGAGGTGGGAAAAGGGGGCCCTGTGTGGCTCGCGGGCAGCCTGCGAGTTGGCTCCTGTCCCCTCGTTGTGCAAGGACACCCTGGGGCCCCTGGGAGGGGGTGAGAGGGTTTTGCTGATATCCAGGGATGTCAGTTAGGGTTTTGTGGGTGGGCAGGCTATGCTCTTCCCCACTTGAAATAACAGAATCTGTGCTGCCAGGTTCCAGGCCGGACCGGACTCCGCCTGATCAGGGACGCCTGGCGGGGTGGCCACTGTGGCTGCGCGCCAACTGTGTGCTGAGTCCCACGGGCCCTCTGAACCACCCCAGGGGGTAGGCACCCACGCTTTCCCTGTGTGGCGGAGGCTGAGAGGGGCCAGGTTTGGCAATGGGGGGACCAGCAAGGGTCAGGACAGGGAAGTCGGGTGGGTGGTGATCTCTGTGTGGCAGCTCCTGATGGGGCAGCTGAGAGAGTTAAGCTCTATAAAATGATGTCATTGTGGGGGGAGCAGGGAGGGCAAAGAGGGCAGGGCCAGGGGCGAGGAGGGCCCCAGTGCCAGGCCATAGGGACAGCTGTGCCAGCCCCGATCAGAGCTACGGACACTGGCCAGGGTCAGAGCTTTGGTTGCCACGCAGAGAGAGACCCAGCCTGGCAGTGGGGGAAACTGAGGCTAGGGTGTGGCCCCGGAGACAGATGGTCAAGGCTGGACCTACCTGGCCTGGGGTCCTGCCCTCCAGCTGGACCGTTGCCTGGTTGCTGGGGTCTGAGAAGCGGTCCGACCAGGGGACCCAGAGCTGACCCTGGGGGTCTCGGTCGTCGTCCAACTGCAGCTGAGAGCCCACCGGACCCGTTGCCTGCGAGAGCATGAGTGAGCAGGAGGAGAGGGAGGCAGAGGAGGATGAGGGAGGGGGCGCTTCCGACACAGCGCCCATGCTGCCTGGATGGCGTCCTGCCCACCAGGCACCTGCCCAGATGTCTTCGGGGTGGGCAGACCTGGCTGCCCGAAGCCTGAAGACGCAGCTGCTGCCCGGCCAGCTTCTGTCCGAGCTCTTGATCCAGGTGCTGCTTCCCGCGACCACGTTCCTGCTTGTGCTGACGCCAGCAGGTGCCCTCATCTACCTGGGGTTCCTGTGCCACTCCAGGGTGAGTGGGGCCCTCCAGGGTGGGGGCACCGACGGGGACCCCTGGGGAGTGGGGTCCTGTGGAAGGTCAGGGCCCCGGGCCTGAAGGTGCATCTTCCCCCTTCAGGCCCAGCCTCCTTGTCCCCAGGGATGCGTGTGCCCCTCCCTGGGGGGCCCTTCTGCCAACCCCTCCCCCGTTGGCCACAGCAGAAAAAGGGCTTTTGTTGTCCACTGGGGGTGACAGCTCTTTCCCCTCCCCTGAGGGCCCCCAGTCTTGTACCAGGGGCCACCAGGGCCTGGACAGCTGATCAGGGTGGGAAGAGGAGGGGGTTCCAGGGAGAGAAGATGAAGATGTTGCTGGATTTTAGCAGCGCACAGCCCCTCGCCACCCTTCACCCCCACTCACAGTTCCCGCGGAGGAGCTCTCCTGCCCTGAGCTGGGTTTCTGCGTGTGTAAAGGGCTGTGGCTTGATCCTGAGCACGGAGGGTGTTGGCAGGTGGGTCCCCATGTCCCCTTCCTATAAGCACAGGGCAGGGGAGGGGGACTGAACTCAGGGCCGCTGAAGGTAAGGTAACGTCAGCTGGTGACACTCACAGGTCAGGGCTGCTGGACAGAGGCCAGCATAGAGTAGGGTCACGGGAGGATAACATGTGTGTTGGGGGTGAGTGGCGGGGATCTGGCAATGGCGGAGAGGGGTGGGAATTCTCCCAGCCGAGCCTCAGGGGATTCCTACTCTAGCCATTTACCTCTTGGGTTCCCAATCTCCCACCCTCGGCTCAGAAACCACAGGCCCACAGTGGGCTCAGCCACAGGCCCCACTAGACCTCAGGCCCTCCCAGCCTAGCCCCTGGCGGTGCGCTCCCAGGCCCCGTCCCATCCACCTGCTCCCGGGCCCGCCCCTCCTGGCCCCGCCCCACGGCCCCGCCCCTCCTGGCCCCGCCCCTGACCGCCCGTCCCGCCCCCAGGTCCACCCAGCGCCCGTCCCCACGTGCCGCGCGCTGCTCTCCGACCGCAGCTCCGCGACGCTCATAGTGCTGGGCTTCCTCTCGCTGCCTCCGCTGCTGGTGCTCGCCTCCGCCACCCGCGCCCGCCTGGCCCGGCGCCTCCGCCCGCTGCTGCCGCCCCCCACGTGGACCCCTGGACCCCGCCGACACCCAGGGTCCAGCGACGGGGGGCGGACAGAACGCCACCCCGACGGGGAGGAGCAGCTCTGCGCCTGGGTGTGACCCCAGAGGCCCTTCCAACCCCCCCCCCGGAACCCCATAAAGTGGCCCCAGGCCGGCAAGCTCGACGTCCGCGTCCAGGTCCCGCGAAATCGCATGCGTGCTTCCGGCTCGTGCGCAGTGCTCCGAGTGGCCGCGAGATGGCGCTGGGCTCCCTCGAAACTGGGTGGGGGTCAGCCCTTCCCCACCCTGCTGCAGAGGCGCTGAGAAATCCTCTCCCAGGCGGATGGCTCCCAGCGAGGGCGTGTGTCCGGGCTCCGAGAAAGGCGGCCTTTCTGGCTTCTGCCACTGTGGCTGCCCTGGGCTCCTGCTGCCCCACAAAGGACAGCCCCTGCGGGCCCTTGTCTGGTCAGCCAGGGGCCTCCAGCAAAGAGACTTCAACACTCGCTAGAGAAGCTCAGCCATGGCCAGCCGCGCCAGGGCCTGCTGGGCTCAGACCAAGGCCAGGGGTCAGGGCTCAGTCCGTTCTCTCTAGATAATTTTAGGATCGGTGTCTTCTGTATTCTGCTCTGTACTTTAAGCTGGTTTCTAGGTATGGATATGTTCTTAACTATCCACTTGGTATACATGGCGTTTCCCGTTCCTGGGGATTCATGTATTTCATCAGTTCTGGAGAATTCTCAGCTAGTATCCCTGGAGTTCTGTCTCACTCATTGCGCATGTTCTCGGGGGAAACGTTGCCCTCCCCTTGGACCGCACTGCTAATTTGTCTGCCCTGTGTTTTGCGTCTCATCCTGTCTCTTCGCTGCCTCCTGGGCAGGTCCTTCAGCTCCCTCTTCCCGAGCCGATTCACTCGCTGGGTCCAATCTGCCGATTAACTCATCCGCTTAGTTTTCGGTTACGATACCTGGAAGTTAGACTTGCTTCCTTTTTAAATCTGATCATTTCTGATGGTCTCTTGCTGGCGTGCTTGACCTGTGGATTCCAGCTTTGATGTCTTGACCGGTTTGCTGTTATTTTATGTTCTGTCCCCTAACAATTCCAATTTGTGAGTCTTGGGGGGGGTCCAACTTTGTTATGTGTTATTTTCCGCTCATTCTCACTAATAGCATATTGTTTCTCTGAAAGTCTGCAAATTTTCATGGTCAGCCCACACCAGCGAAAATTCTGAGGCCTGCCCTGGCTGGTGTGGCTCGGTGGATTGAGCGCTGGCCTGCAGACTGAAAGGTCGCCAGTTCAGTTCCCTGCCAGGGCACATGCCTGGGCTTCAGGCCAGGTCCCCAGATGGGGGAGCTGGAGAGGCAGCCGATTGATGTACCTCTGGCACCTCCATGTTTGTCTTCCTCCCTCCCTTCCCCTCGTTCTGAAAATAAATAAATAAAATCAAAAATAAAAATAAAAATCTGCAATTGTTGTGCCCCATCCAGAGTCTAGTGGCACCTGGATGGCCTTTTTAAGGACCTAACACATCATATTGCTAACTGGACCCCACCTGTGACCAGCAGGGTCTGGTCTCCGATGTGCCCGAAGATTACTGCTGACAGTTTGGACCGTGACCAGGGTCAGGGTTCATTCCTTGGCCTTGAGCAGAGCCCACTGTGCAATTGGCTGGGGTCCAACAGGCATCCTCTGGGTTTCCCCCATCATCTGTGCCCAGCTCTGATGCCGTTCCCAGCCAGACAGGAGCCTGGCTGACTTCCCAGCTGCCAAGGATAACTTCTTCCCGTCCAAGGCCGTCTTCCTTCCCCTCTTGCCCAGGCGTCTTAGGATGTGAGGACTCCCCTGGGGACCCGCCTGGCCCTGGAGTCATCGAACAGCAGCTGGGCCTGCTAGGGGCGGGGAGCTCAGCCGCCTGAGCCCACAGGGCTCCTAAGGCGTGTCCCAGTGTCACAGGCCACCCCTGAGTGCCAGCTCAGCCCCACCCACTCACGAAGGACACCTATGGGAGGCTGTGGGAACTTCACAGAGGGGCCTAGGGGTCTGCTTGGAGAGGGGCCAGCTGTCAGACAAATGGGGACACTGTCTGTGCTGCCAGCCCAGAGCTGACCCAGCAGAGAGAACCAAAACCAGGCCCCGGGGAGGGGGGAAGGCTCAAAAGGACCTGCTGTTCTTTCCTGGGTCCCAGGTGCTCTCCCTTACCTGCTGCCAAGTGGACGGGTCCTTGGGAAGGGGGAGGGAGGCCTGGGCTAATGGGGAGGCAGGGCCCTGGCCCTCCAGCCACCAGACCCCCCTCCTCTGGGCCTGTCATTCACATGACCTATCCAGGCCCTTCTATCCCCCCCCCATCTCAGCCTCTAATCCTTCGCCCCACCTGGTGAAAAAAGCTGCCTCCTTTCAGGCCTACCCTCCTCTTGTTGGCATCTCTGCTCCCCTCCCCCAAGAGTCCCCTCCATCCCAGCCTGAAACGGCCCCCCAAGGCCACCCTAAAGGTTGAGGAGCTCTGACCTCAACACCCCTCAACCCATCCAGGCGTCCAAACTGCTCAGGAAGCAGCTGCTGAGCGGCCGGGGGGAGTCGGGTGGAGACCTCCACTTGGGAATGTCAACGTAAGAAACATCCAGACCTGGAAGAATTTTTATGAGTTTATTTGAACGAAACTGACAATTGCAAGGAAGCAAAACCTCAAGGGACTGAGAACATGCTCCAGAAAATGGCCATTTTGCACCTCATTTTGTACATCACAGTCAAAAGAAGAGGCCTGATTGAGCTAAGGCTGTGAACCAAAGGGTCGCCAGTTCGATTCCCAGTCAGGGCACATGCCTGGGTTGCAGGCCAGGTCTCCCCCTGTTGGGGGGCTGTGTGAGAGGCAACCACACATCGATGTTTCTCTCCCTCTCTTTCTCCCTCCCTTCCCCTCTCTAAAAATAAAGAATCTTTAAAAAAAAAAAAAGAAGAAGAAGAAGAGGCCGAAGGGGGTTCCGTGAAATCCACCGGTGAGAGACCAGGGAGGCGGGAGGAAGCGGGGTGGGGTGGGGACATCTAGGGCTGGATAAAAAGTGAAGTGGTGGACACTGCTTTGCCCAGGTGGGCACAGGACAGCTGACAGTTCACGGGGTGATGGTGACCTCGAACCGCTCGGCGGCTGCTGGGGCGTTGGCTGTGCCGGTTGCGCCTGAAGGGTTTGGAAAGGGGAAGAGCCCGCGCAATCCCACAGGCGTGTCATCCTCGTCGTCGATGCGAAGAGACAACACGGGTTCCGTCAAGGTCGAGGCTGACGCACGTCAGGGAGGCTCCCGGCCTGGCAGCCGAGGACCGGGCTGCCCGCCATGACCTGCTTCTAGTCAGGCAGCTGCCGTTTCAAACCCTCCTGTGTGGTGGCTTCAGGTCTCGCGGAGTCTCCCCGGAGCAGGCTGGAGCAAGCGTGTGGTCCCTTTTCGTCCACAGGACAACGATCACTCTTTCCCCCACCCCAGTGCCCAGGGCCCCTGCTCTGCAGAGCGAGCCTGGCTACGGGGACCCCCACCGCCCTGCGTGCGTGTTCCGGCTGGTGCCTGTCCGCCTGCCCCGAGGCCCTGGGCGGGGCAGGGGTTGGCCATCTGACCCCACAGGTGTGGAGACCGTGCAAGGCTCCCGGACCTGCCGGAAGCCATTCACTCCGGCACAGAGTATTTCCCAGGAGCTGAGGCGTCTGCAGGCACACCCTCAGACGGGCAGGAGCAGCCAGGAGGGGTCTAAGGGCAGTTCCGTCCCTCCAGCTTGGACCCAGACGCACCGAGCCTGCCCCCACCCAGGCCTGCGGGCCAGGCAAGGGGTGCGGGGCAGGAATCGAGCTGGGTAGTGTGTGAGCGGACAAAGCCAGTGCCATCTGCTATTGTGGCACTATTTGCCCAGCAGCCCTGTGACCTTGTTAGACATGACACCATTTTACTCCTTCTGAGCTTGTCCCCGGGACTGGAAATGACTCGAAGCAAGAACAGAACTGACCAGCTCCCTGCAGCCACAGGCAGGAGGTACCAGGGAGCAAACTGCAGCCTTGTGTTCCAAGGCCCCAGAAGCCCAGGGGCTTCAGCACTGCAACCCTCCCCGCCCCCCCCACCCCGATTTTTTCATCGGATGTTAATCCAATAAAAGCCCAAAACCCCCACCCCTTGCTGCTGGAGTATCCCTCCCCACCGCGCCCCTCCCCTTTCCCGGAGAGGGAACAAACACTTGACTCTCTGTGCTTTCTTCTCTCCACGAATTCCCTCACGGCCTGTGTCGCCGGCCACCCTAACCATGTGGAGGAACACACTTTCCTCTGCCCCCAAGGCTCCTCTGGCCGGTCTAACATCAAATAGACGTGAGACCGATAAGCAACAGAAAACGGCTAACTAGGTACGGGAACCCCGCAAGCAGGGGAGTCCGAGACCCACGGGCACGAGAGGTCCGTAGCCGGAAAGGGAAGGTGGGCAGCGGAGTTCCCCGAGCTCGGGACGGGGTAAGAGGAGCAGGTGCTTGGTGAGCAGAGACTGGTTCCACCCTACCGACAGGTGATAAGAAGTGACCTCGGATCCTCGCCTGCCAGGGGCAACCTGCTCACTCGAGTTCTCCAGGCAGGTGTGGGAGGGGCTCAAGTTTCTTCAGAGCCTGCAGCTGAAGTTGCCTTTAGCTCGAAACACTCCGCCCACTGCTGAGGCCCATCCTGGGGGACGTGATCTGGACCCTCACTGCAGGACCCGGCAGAGCTGGCTCTGAGGTGCAAGGCCACTGCTCTGGGACCCCGCCCCACCTCCGGGGAGTCCCTGCCAAGGAGGCTCGCAGGCGTGGCCCGCCCTGCTCTCTCCTTCCCCTGCAGGCCTGTTGGGACCCCACCCAGGGCTGGTGCAGGGGGCGGCGGTCACCACCCTGTCGTGGAAAGTCCCAAGAGAGGGAACCAAAGCTACAGGGCTCACCTCTGCAGGACACCCCGTTAGTTTTCTGCACAGGCTGGAGGCCCAGGAGTGGCTGGGTGCCTGCCTTCCTCTCTGCCACCCACTCCTGCCCGTCAGACTCCCAGGAGGCTCCCCACGGGGCCCTGGCCTGCCCAGCAAAGGAGGCCTTACAGCCCGTGGCCACCCCTGCCCCCAGGCTGCCTTACTGCTCTGGCACACACCTGCCTGCCCCCCCCCCCCGCCAGGGGCCTCAGCACTTCCTGCAGCCCCTGCCCCTCCGTCTGACACAGCCCCGCCCTCGGTGCCCCCTCTAAGCCGGCAGCACTGGGGGGGGGGGCAGGGGCTGCACCTGGTCCCTGCATATCCTCACTGCTGACCCTGCCTGCCGCCTGGCGCAGCACCGGGGAAGGACCAACGCAAACGGGGTGCCACGCTCGGGCTGCCCCCGCCCCTGCCAGGGGGGCAGGGTGGAGCTGCCAGCTGGGGGCCACAGAGGGCAGGCCTGGGCTCCTGGCGATGAAAGCGGGGACCCGCAGACCCCCAGACGGGCCCTCGGGTCCTGGCACGTCCCTGACCACAAACAGGCAGGTTAAGTCTAGAAGAATGTGGGGGGGGTGCGGGGGGGGGGCGGCAGAGACCCTGAAGCTCTTGGCTGCCCCACCCTGTCTCGCTAACTACTGTGGGGTCGCGTTGGGGGCCTTGGCATGCCCCCACCCCTGCCCCAGGGCCATGGCAGCCACCCCCCTTCCTGTTCCCGCCTGTGCGTGGGTAGATCCAACAACCAACAACCGAAAAACAGCTGAAGGTGGGGGCAGCCCCGGGGGGTGGGGGCAGAGGCTAGAGACAGGGCCCAGGCCCATCTGCCCCTCAGGCCCCGCAGAGAGCCCTGGGCTGGAGTCAGGGGTGAGGTCAGAGGTCCCGAGCTGCCCTTTTCCTTGGAGTTAACATGACCACAGTGAGCTGGGGACAAAAGGCCCTTCTTCTCGGCAGAGGCCTGGATTGTGTGGAGGAGGGAGCGTTCTCACCCCGGAGGGGGCAGGGGCGGGGCCTGCAGAGCAGCGTCCCGGTTTCCCGGAACCTCTCCACCTGCTCTGGAGAGACAGGCGGGTGGGCCTGCTCCAGGAAGTGATGCGGCCGCACCAGGCTCCCAACTGGGCCAAGGCCACAGTCCCAGGGCCAAGCAGCGGGGGCGGGGGCGGGGGGGTTGCTGAGGGCCAGGCCTGCTGTGTCCCGGCGCCTCTGTCCTGCTCTAGCCCTCCCTTGCCACCCCCCCCATCGCCTGCCTTCCCTCAAAGAGGAGCTTTCCGGACCATTATGTTTGTGCTTCCTCTGGCGTCTGCCTCAGGCTCAGCCCTGGCCCTGAACACGGCACCCCTGGCTGACCCCGACCCCCCCTGGGACTCTCTGTCTGCCCCTGTCTCCCTGGGGCCGGCAGGAGGGCTGTTGCACCCAGAAGTGGGACATGGGACCGGGGGGGCAGGGGTGATGACGAGGCAGAAGGCCTCCCCTGGGGGCCGGGTGGGAGCTCAGCCGGTGTGAGAGGCTGAAGTGACTGCCCCAGAGCCGGGCGGGAGTTCCCGGCCAGGGCAGGTGGTCGGGCTCAGGGCGGGCTGGGCAGCAGCCCTGGCTGAGGACTCCCAAGGCCAGGCATCCCATCTCTTCTGCCTCCGATGCCGAGGCTGGAGGCAGGAGGGCGGCTGCTTCCTCGAGGGCTTGAGTCTCAGCCAAGAAGACCCGCTCAGTTTTTCCAGAAGGGACGGAAACTTCCCCGTCAGCCCTGCAAAGCAGGCCTTGCCTTTGGACTGGAGTCCCACCCGCTGGGCAGGAGTGAGGGACCAGCAGGGAAGCCACTGCCTTGCCACAGGGGGCCCGCCACAGCCCAGCTCCTG
This sequence comes from Anoura caudifer, assembly GCA_004027475.1. Taxonomy (NCBI): domain Eukaryota; kingdom Metazoa; phylum Chordata; class Mammalia; order Chiroptera; family Phyllostomidae; genus Anoura; species Anoura caudifer. The sequence continues at coordinate 10,115 of PVKU01001695.1, read as the reverse complement.
CCCCAGGCAGGTGGGTGCACAGGGAGACGAGGGTGAACCAAGAAGCGATTGTGTGTGTCTACAGGGTGCGCCCCCCTCCCAGGCCCCGGGCCTCCTCCAGCTGTGGCCGCTGCCTGGCTGGCCTCTGCTCGCGGCCCTCACGTCCACAGCAGCCCCAGGCAGCCTCGCATGCTGGGCAGCAGGGGGCCCGAGTGGGGCTCCTCCAGGCAGCAGTCCCTGGACTTTGGCGACCCAAGTCCCTTGCTCCCACCACGAGGCCCAGGCGGAAGCACCAGGCAGTTTCTGGTCCCGCCGAGGCCTGAGGTCTGTGGAGTGGAGCAGAGCCAGCCCGGCCGCTGCCAAGATTCCCGGCGAGGGGTGGGGGCGGCGGGGACACAGTTCTCATTTTGTTCCTGCCCCAGCTCCTCAGGCTCGGCTGAGCCACTTCCTTTTTTAGGCAAAGTGGAGCTCAGCCTGTCTGCCTGCTCCTCACCTGCCAGAAGGAGAGGAAGGAAGACGATAGAATCCCGTCCATCTTCTTCGCAGAGCATCCCCTGGGAGGTGGGGCGGGAGGGAGCATCCTGGCAGCGAAGTCACCACCCAGGGACTCCGTGCCCCCAGCCCCGCAGGGAGGAGCGGCAGGGAGGGGCCGGCAGTGGCTACCCCACAGGAAGGCATCTTAGAGTGAGGTGTCAGGCTCTCCTCCAAATCTCGTCTTCTGCCCAGGGTGCACTGCCCCACCCTGGGGGGCTAAGTGGGTTGCCACGTCTGGTCTGGCCTAGCAAGGCTCAAGAGTGGGTCCCTCCAGAGGGGGCTCCAGCAGGTTGCTGGGGGTCTGTCCTCAGGCGCAGAGCCTGACCTCAGCCCTCGGCCCCTCATGGGGCAGAGTATATGGGCACAGCAATAGGCCTAACATGGTCACACTGGACAGGGCCTGGACCCGCCTTCTCCACTCCCGCACCTCTTCCTCCCGGACGCCAGGGGGCTGGGGGCTTTGTGTTCCCCAAGAGGCCCACCTTCAAGTGTCTCAGGCTTGTGGGCTGTGTCCCATGCCCTGCATCTTTTCCAAATCTGGCCCTTGAATTTCTGTTGGTCTGTCCTTGGGGACACACGTCCCAGCCCCCAGTCACCTCGCCCTCCCCCAGCCCTGTGACCCAGTGGACACCAGGGCCTGGGCCTTGTTAGGGGCACAATGTTCTTCGAGTCACCCCCACCCTCTCACACTTCCTGGGCCCCCTTGGGCGTGATTCAGGGACTTCCAGCTGCGAGAAAGCATGGTCAGTTGGGCCCGGGGATGACTCTGCTTGGTGGCCCCCTGTCTGGTCCTGGTTGGGGACAGGGGGCAGGGGCAGGGCGGACCTCACAGTCTCGCTGCTGGAAAGAAGGACTGCCTTGTCTGTTTGCGTGTGTGCCCACGAGGGCGCGTCCGAGTCCCTCCTCCGTGCGCGCGCCGCTCCAGAGTCCGGGCGTCTGGGCAAAGCACGCGGCTGAGCGCGCACACCGAGGCGGGGCCTCTCGGGGGCGGGGCCCGGGTCCAGCCCCGTGCGGCGGCGCGCGTCGCCGCCCAGGAGCGAGCCAGCAAGGGGCGAGCGGAGTCCGAGCGCGCCTCGTTCGTCGCGCGCGATGCTTCCCTGGACGGCGCTTGGCCTGGCCCTGAGCCTGGCGCTGGCGCGGAACGGCGCGGAGCGCGGTGAGTGCGGTGGGCGCTGAGGCCGGGCTCCGGTGCCCCCGCCCCCCCCCAGCCCGGGGGCCATGGTTCTCCTCCCGCAGCCGCGGGGCCAGGGTGGCTGGCAGGCGGGCGGACCCAGATGTCCCAGGAGGCTCAACTGAGCGTGGAGGCTCCGTTCTGCCCTATCCTTCTGCCTGGATCATGGGGCCTGGAGGGGAGAGGGAGGTGTCTGTTGAGGAGGCCGTCCCTGCCTCAGTTTCCTTCTCTTGGAATGACCCTTAGTACAGGGATGACAAGAAGGTTGGAGTTGGCCCACTGAATAAGGGAAAACTGAGGTCCCAAGACCTAGGCCAGAACCAAGACACTCCAGTCCCCATCTGTCAGTGGCCCAGTGGTGGCCGGGCCTATCTGTCCCCAGGGGTGCCAGGAGGAAGGGGGAGGCCCAGGAGGTGCTGGTGGAGCTCTCAGGCTTCTGTGTCAGGTAACTTGCTTCCCAGGTGCAGGCAGAGCCTGAAGATGAGGCCCGGGAAGGGGTGGCACCATCCCCCCCTAGCCATCTGGGCTGTGTGTGTGTGGGAGGGGGCTGTGACCTGCATCCTGCCTCCCCCATTCCTTGCCCTCCACCCCAGCCTCACCAGCTGCTTTGTGCCTCTCTTCTCCATGTCCCACCTGTTGCCTCACCTGGAGGCTGAGCTTCGTGGCTGAAGTCCAGCCTGAGGCTGCTTCTCTGGAAGACAAGCTTCAGCCACCCAGGCCGGGCCACCTGCCACTGCCTCGAGCTCGGGGCCAGGAGCCATGACTCCAGCCTGCTTGCCATCTGCTGCAGAAAGGGGGTGGGGTGGGGGCTTGGAGGGGTCTGCTTTCCTTTACAGATGGGATGAGCCCAGAGACCTCCCCAGGTCCATGGCCAGGCTGCTGACCTGGGGACCCCCGAGAATGCCGACCTCTTGTTAGCTCCGACCCTTCTGCACCTTGGATGCCACCCCCAGGGCCTTTGGGGTGGGGCTGAGCAGGCCCTCAGGGCCTACCTGGGTGAAGGCCAGCACCCACTCAGGGAAAGCCCAGGCCCTGGGGGCCCTTCCACTGGTGTGGAGCTGTCTGGCAGCCACTGCGTGGGGCTGAACCCTGCTCCTCTCCCCCAGGGCCCCCGGCATCAGCCCCGCAGGGGGACCTGCTCTTTCTGTTGGACAGCTCGGCCAGCGTGTCTCATTACGAGTTTTCCCGAGTTCGGGAGTTTTTGGGGCAGCTGGCAGCCCCGCTGCCCCTGGGCCCCGGGGCCCTGCGTGCCAGCCTGGTGCACGTCAGCAGCCAGCCGCACACCGAGTTCCCCTTCGGCCGGCACAGCTCTGGCGCCGAGGTGCAGGACGCCATACGCGCTGCGGCCCAGCTCATGGGCGACACCAACACCGGCTCAGCGCTGGCTTACGCCAAGGAGCAGCTGTTCTCGGAGGCGGCTGGGGCCCGCCCAGGGGTGCCCAAGGTGCTGGTGTGGGTGACTGACGGCGGCTCCAGCGACCCCATCGGGCCCCCCATGCAGGAGCTGAAGGACCTGGGCGTCACCGTCTTCATCGTCAGCACCGGCCGCGGCAACCTCCTGGCGCTGTCGGACGCCGCCTCGGCCCCCACGGAGAAGCACCTGCATTTCGTGGACGTGGACGACCTGCGCATCATCGCCCCGGAGCTGCGGAGCTCCATCCTCGGTGGGTAGAAGTGGGCGGGGCCGTGGTGCGGGGCCCGGGGCCCGAGGGCTGCAGTGCGGGGACGTGGCCGAGTGGAGGGGAGCAGGAAGGAGGTCCCAGGCTCGAGGACTGTGCAGGTGGGCAGCAGGTGCTCCAGCACTGAGTGCCAGGGCCCACGGCGCCTGGGGCTGGCAGCCAGGTGTGGGGCAGGACTGCTTGCTTCCTTGGGACCCCACTTCCCCTACTGCCCCCCTACTGGGTGAGGACAGCTAGAAGGCTTTAAGCAGGTTTGCTGGCAGCTCCGCACAGACTTTCTTCTGGACTGCTCCAGCCAAACCCCACCGGGGGCGGGGCTGGCGATGAAGGGCCTGGGCGCTGGCTCGGCCTGCTGTAGCCACTGAAAAATGCCGCTAACCCCAGGGTTCCTCCCAAGCGTGCGCCTGTGGGTTCATTATCCACCCCAACCCGGAAGAGGTTGGGCTGTGGCTTGTGGAGAGGGCTTCTGAAGATTTTCTCCAGGGACACCTGGCCCCTTGTGAGCCACTGTGGCTGAGCCTGGGATGGGGGGGGGGGGAGCAGAAGAAGAAAAAGCAAGCAGCTGGACAGGAAAAACAGAGGCTGCAGGGCAGTGTCGGGGCTCCAGGGTTGGGAGTGGACCTGGGGCGGGGCAGGGGATGGGCAGGAGAGTGAGGGCCAAGCTGGCAGCCGGGACGCCCAGCCTCAGAGGAGGCAGCAACAGGATGGTGACAGGCCTCACCCTGCCCAGACACACCTCAGCCGTGCCCACCAGCACGGTCACCGCTGGCTCAGGAGTAATGCCCGACTGGGGGAATCCCACTTTGGGGGTCACATTCTCCTGCGGACCTGAGGTGCACAGCATGTCCAACCCCAGGTCCAGCGGCTCCTGGAGTTGTCGCATCTCCAACACCCCTCCGGGTGCCCCCTGGGGGCCTCCCCTCTCCTAACTTCACCATCAGCCTCCTTTGCCTTGACTATCCAGAGCTAAGCTGTGCCCTGACCCTATGCCACTGTGGCTGTGGCCGGGGCTGGTGCTATGTTCTCAGACACCACCCAGGGCCCTGCCACCTTTCAGGGACCCTTGTCCAAGTCACTGGACTGGGTAGGAGGTGGCTGAGACGGCTTCCCGGGAGGGCTGGGGCTGAGGCAGGCAGGGAAGCCCCTGATGGGGCCAGAAGTGGGGCGCTGCGCCGTGTCCACCAGTTTGCTGTCATTAGCATCTGCTGGGCGTGGCCGGGCTGGCCAGGCTCCCAGCACTCCTGGTCCCTGCGTCTTCCCGGTGGGTGCCCCCCAACCCTTGCCTTGGTTATCTGGATCTCCAGTGTCTCCTGAGTCAGCAGTTAGGGTCCCATGCCTGGGCTGGAGGACGTGACCTTGGCTCTCCATCCTCCTGCAACACCCGCAGACGCTCTGCAGCCGCAGCAGCTCCGTGTTTCTGAGGTCACGTCCAACGGCTTCCGCCTGGCCTGGCCGCCGCTGCTGAGCGCGGACTCAGGCTATTACGTGTTGGAACTGGTGCCCCGCGCGGAGGCGGGAACCGCTCGCCGACAGCAGCTGCCGGGGAACGCCACGGGCTGGGCTTGGGCCGACCTGGACCCGGACACGGACTACGACGTGGTGCTGGTGCCCGAGTCCAACGTACACCCTGTGAGGCCGCAGCACCTGCGGGTGCGCACACTACCGGGTGAGCGGGCCGGACCGGGGGCGGGGACGCGGGCGGAGGGGGGGCGGTTAGGGTTAGGACCCCACCCACTCACCGGCGCTTCCCCCGCAGAAGAGGCCGGGCCCGAGCGCATCGTCATCTCGCACGTCAGGCCGCGCAGCCTGCGCGTGAGCTGGGCCCCGGCGCTGGGCCCGGCCGCGGCGCTCGGCTACCACGTGCAGTTCGGCCCGCTGCGCGGCGGCGCGGCGCAGCGCGTGGACGTGCCCGCGGGCAGCAACAGCACCGCGCTGCAAGGCCTGGCTCCCGGCACCGCCTACCTGGTGACCGTGACGGCCGCCTTCCGCTCGGGCCGCGAGAGGGCGATGTCGGCCAAGGCCTGCACGCCGGACAGCGAGCGCAGCCGCGCCCCGCGTCCCCCGCCGCCGCCGGGGCCCGGGGGCCGGGGGCCGTGAGCCGGCCGCCGCGCGCGGTCCAGGGCCCCTTCTCCCGATGCCGGCGGGGGAGGCGCCCACCGCCGAAGCCCGGGTCTGGGCCTGGGGGCTGGGGGTGCGGGCCGGGTCTTGGCTGCGCGGCGACTCCGCATGACCCCGAAGTCCTCTCTCCTCGGCCGGACCCTCCGATGCGCTGCGGACCGAGCGCTGGCCCTCACGACCCCTCCCCCTGCCGGGCCCGGAGCTGGGCACTCGGTGGTGTACTTTGGGCGGAATTTAGCGGGGAAACGGAGAGGGAGTCTGGGCGCGGGTTGAGAACACCAGACCCGGGACAGGCCCTGGGCCAGGACTGGAGGGCGGACATCCCCCGTGGTGTAAAGGACCAGGCCCTCTTGGGGCGAGAGCTGGCTTGGGGAGCTTGGCCCAGCTGGCCACTCAGTTCCCGGGCCTTGACAGAAAGAGGGTGAAGAGCGGGAGCTGGCTCCGGCCAGGCCCCACAGGCTCCATGGATGGAAAGGGTCAGCACAAGACGGGGGAGGAGTGTGGGGAGGTGGACTCAGCGGTCAGCAGCTGCTGGGTGGCAAGGTGGTTTTAAGCGGGATGCTGAGCGGGCGGCTCGGGGCCAGTGCCTGCCGGGGATAGTGGCCCTGCCTTCCTGTGCCAGACCTGTACCCAGGTACAGGCACCTCGTGGGAGGACCGGAGCCTGGCCTCAGGTCCCGGGGACGGCGCAGGCAGGGAGCCTCCTCTTGCTTCTGGGCTGGCGGGGGGTGCTCCCTTGCTGGGGTGGAGTCACTCCAGCAACTGTCTGCATCTTCTGACACCCCCTTCTGCCACTACTTCCTGTCTGGGGCCACCAGACCACCCGAGCACAGGCAGCACTGCCCCCCCCCCCCGTGCCCCAGCGGGCATGTCCTCAGCCTCTCCCCCACTAATGCCCCACACGTGGAAACACCGGGAGCCGATGCTCACTTGGGCGGCACGCAAACTAAAATACAGCGAATCAGACCTGAACCGAGTCCTGTGGTTCCTCCTCCGGATACTTTGCTCCTCGCCGAACCCCCAGCCTGTGAAAGGTCCCGAAGTAGGGTGGGGGGGGGGCATGGTGTGCTGGCTGGTGCTGGGGGAAGGGGGACTTCTGTGACCCCTCTGTGCGCCTGCTGTTCAGACAGCCCTGCCTGTTCTGTGGGCCGGGTCCACCGTGTGGATGGGGCACCGGGTGGGGCAGTGGGGGTGGGCGCTGCCGGGCCCTGTGCCGGCGGTGACGCCCTCGACCACAGTGTGACTCTCTGACTTTCTTCTGCCCCACCCAGCAACTGCTGGGTTGGGAGGTGGTCTCTGGCCCCGACAGGGCTCTCTGGCTGGCGGTGTGTGTGAGTGTGTGTGCATGCGAGTGTGTGAACCTTCACTCCCTGAGCAACACACAATCACGTGGCCCCTGCTCAGGCCCTGAGACCTGCCCCATCCACCATCCACTGGCCCTGTGTGCTGGGCGTTGGGGGGGGGGCCCACCGTGTGTCAGCCCAGGGCTTGGCCCTGACTGTGGGAGCTGAGGGAGCAGGGTCAGAAGTGGGGCTCAGGCGGGTGTTGGGCTCCTCCTCCATGTCTCCCAACCCCATTGAGTCAGGCCCAGGGGACCCTGAGTGGGATGGTGGCCTGTGTGTACATTCTGGGTTTCACGCCCTGACTGGTGGTCAGCGGGCAGCTGAGGGTCAGAGTCTCCTGTGATCTTAGCAGCTGCCCTGTCCTGAGGCAGGTAGGTGTGAACAACAGGGTCCCAGGCAGCTGCGTGGAGCCCTCCCCGGGCCTGGGCCTTGGCCTGACCTTGGGCCTGACCTGCCCCTGAGGGTCAGAACTTCCCTCACGCAAGCTCATGGCCCTCATGCTGATTCTCCTGCGTGTGCACAGATCCGAGACCATTGGCCGCTCAGAGAGGTCCCCCTTCCCCACCCAGCCCCTGCCCGCTAGCCGGTCCTTTCTCCATGGCTCCATCACCCACTTGAGACAACCTGGGTGACAAGCTTCTTCCCCCCAAATGTGCCCGCAAGCCCAAGAGAGGGCGGAGCGGCGGGAGACAGGCCCACACCTTGGGAGGGGGTGCGGAGCCCCTCATCTCTGCTGGACGCTGAGGCGCGGGCTGAGGGGCCCCACTCCCATCTCCCTGCCAAAGAATGCGGCTGCTGGCGTCCCTTATCTCGGAAGCACCGCCCTTCCCCTAGTCCCAGGCAGTTCTTTAGGGGCTTTGAGTCCGAGCCACAGCTGCGGACAGGCTGGAGGAAACAGTTCTGTCGCGGTCTCCTCCCCTCCGTGACTCATCGGCCCTGACCTCTCACTCCCCTCTGGGGGCAGGGCCACGCCTGACGCCTGTCAGGACTGACACCCTGACTCCACACCTCGGGCACCCACGGGCTTCCCCCTCCTGAAAACCAGAAGGGGCTGTGCTGGGGTTGCTTCTGGTTGAGGTTCCAACCCGCGCAGTGGGCACGCACCCTGAGGCAGGCGTGGGTTGGGTGGGGCCTGGCCCCTGGCAGGGGACCCCAAGGGGAGGCCTCTCTAGCGCGGGGGGGGGGGCACCCCTGTGAGAGCTGTTTTCACAGCTGTGCCGGTTCTGCTGGTGTCCCTAATGTGAGGGGAGATCGGGCGTTCACCGAGGCTGGGTGTGCGCTCCGCCTAGGGGCCCTGGGCTCTCCAGCTTCGGGAGGTCTCGGAGAAAGGCCGTCTGTGGGGAAGCCGGGGTGGCCTGGGGTCTGGCGCCCGGAACCTGGAGCCCTGGGTCTGTGAGGTGTCTGCCCGGGGGCAAGGCAGCCAGCTCAGGACCCCTGGGCAGGAGCTGTTGACATGGCAACAGCCCCTCACAGGGACATGCCAGGGGCCAGTCCCCAGTCTCCTGCTGGGGAGAGAGGACCGTTTGGGAAAACAAAAACTGAACTGCACAGTTGTGTGTCGGCGGCTTTTTTTCTGGGATGAAAAATTTTCTTGTTCTATCAGAACAAAAAAACATGAGTGGAAGTTACATCCGCCCCCAGAAGTGAGGATGCTGAGGTGGGCGCACAGGGAGGCCTTGCCCCTTAGGGCTCAGTCCGGGGCTCGGGGGCCCTGAGCTCACTGCTCTTCTCCGGAAGGACTCCTGCCGCCTGGTCTCCCGGGCAGAGGCGGGTGGCAGCGGGCTGCAGCCCCTCCGCACTTTGCTCTCATTAAAACACCTGCCACTGATGGCTGGCCCGCGTTTCAGAAATGCAGGTGAAGGCCACCAGCGTGTGAGCTTCGCTGGGACAAAAGGCCCCGCCCCCACCAGGTGTGGGCAGAGAGAGCCCCTGAGCGCAGTGTCCACGGGAGCGGAGGCCACGTCCCACCTGAGTGCACAGTGCTGCGGAGGAGAGGGCGCGAGCCACGCGCTCCCCAGCCGGCCACGACGGCCCCCCCCTCCCCGCCAGCTCCTGCTCCAGCTGCCTCCTCTGCTGCAGGACCAGCCCCTCCCAGGCAGGAGAGTGCTCCGGGCCAGGCTGGGGCTCCTCCCAGGGCCACTGCCCTCACCGGCGCCCACTCACGGCGCCTCCTGGAGGACACCAGGGTCCCCCGAGTGGCCATGGGCTCTCGGTGGTGGTTGCTGCTTCTGAGGTCTTTCCAGACCGTGCAGCTGAGCCATTTTGCTCCTGGGGAGGCAGAGGTATGTCTTCTGTCATCAGGGCAGGCAGGCCACCTGGTGCCTGTGCTGGGTGCGCCCTGCCTTCCGTCTCCACCCCTGGTGCCTCTGGGAATGGCCTGGCTGTGCTGACCGTCCGGGGAGCTCTCCTCTCTGGGCCCAGCTGACGGGGTGGCTGGGAGCCTCCATGGGGGCAGGGCTGTGGCACCCGAAGAGGCCACTGCTGACCTAACCACAAACGCCTTGCGGGAGGACAAGCCCGAAGGGGCGGCAAGCGTTCGGCGAGTCCTCAGCCCCTGGCCAGGCTGGGCCCCAGGCTGCCCGTGCCTGAGTGTGATGACCCTGTGACTTCTCCCTGACCCTGGGGCCTGCAGAGAGCTGGGGGATCGCTCTCCCCGCCCCGCTCTTTTCACCCACTTCATTTTTCTTTTTTGTTTTTTTAAGATTTTTATCAGTTGTTTTTAGAGAGAGGGGAAGGGAGGGACAGAAGCATCCAGGTGAAGGAGGAGCGTCGATCAGCTGCCTCTCACACACGCCCCATCCAGGGACCGAACCTGCAACCCTGGCGGGGGTGGGGGTGGGGGCCCTGATGAGAGTCAACTGGCAACCCTTCCCACTGAGCCACAGGGGTCAGGGCCAGCCATTCCTTTTTATGTACAGTTTGTGTTCCATGCAAATCGATTCCATAATGTGAGAAGTTACTATGAAGTGAAGAACCACCAGGACACAAACACGACATACAAGCTAGCACAGATGCACCGCGCTCGGGCCTGACACCAAAGGCAGCGTCCGTTCACACGGCGGCTGAGAGCCGCGGGGCCCGGGGCTGCTGTGCAGCACTTTCCAGACGCGGGGAAAGGGGATTTGGTCGCCTGGCTTGCTGTGTTGGCTCCTTCATGTACTATTCGCAATTCCAGCGCTAAGATTTGTCAATTTTACTTTCAAAACAAATCTTTTCTTACAAAAAGATTTTATTCATTAATTTTTAGACAGAGGGGAAGGGAGGGAGAGAAACATCGATCTGTGGTTGCCTC